>JASCZW010008145.1:0-54491 GCA_034211315.2 Aedes japonicus
GTTTAAGGTGCAGTCAATGTTGTCTCGCCAGATGAAGTCGATTCAAGTTACATAACAGAAGGAAAGGAAAATTGCTTTCGATGCCGAGTGATAGGAACGGTAAAAAGTTTTCTCAGCCTCACCTCTAGCCTCGTTCGATCCTTTTTCGATTATCTCAATAATAACTCTTAGAAAATCAAACAAAGCGATCCCACAGGCACAATATTTTGACCACTGAAGACTAATTGCCCTGCATTCTATTTTGGATCGCGATTCCATTTTCAGTCATGCCGAAAAAATTCCTTCGTCACCATTGCCTCCGCAGCAGTCCGAGCAGTGTAGTTGTGGATCGGCCCAAGGGCGAAAGCGGGTGACTTGGCAAGTATGCGCTAATAGAGCCAACTCGCCACAGAGGGATAGCGAGAACCCAAAATAGCATCAGGAGACCATCATCATTAGAGGTGAAGTTTACCCATGTTAGGAATTTCTCCACTCTCGATTTGTTTCAGCATGTTGTTCTGTCCGTTTGGATAAAAACCGAAAAAAGTGAACCCCTACTTTCGGGTAGAATCGTAAAAGGCTCGGACTCACTAGCTACCGTGCCTGTCCTGTTTTCGGCTGGACGTTTATTTTGATAAATTTAAATGCTCTCATATGCGTCCACCTCGTCACAAGCCGGTGACTAGGTCCGAACGATTCTACCCGTGGATGAAAGCGGCAGAGCAGGTTCTACTAATTCTCGTATGTACACAGCCTTTTTTTTTTCTTGCTCTTTTTGATCTATGCCGCTCCGAAAGAAGATTGAAATCTCGAGTTTTCGGTGAGGTGCCGAAGATTTGTTACTTTTATAACGCTTTTATCGTTAACATCATCCTCGCATTATGTTTGCACTGTTGTTCGGTGGAGTGATTCTTTCTGATTGTATGACTGCGCGATCGCCATTCGGTGTGGTTTTTGAAGAATCACGCAGCAGATTGAGAACATCTATGTGCTCATATAAATATAATAGAGAGGTGTTTTTTTGAATTACTGAATTGGAATGCTTATTTCATTTGCCAAAATCAACCAATGGCACTGTTTGGGCTCCACGCCAAACCATAAATAATAAAATAATCATGGTTTTATTTACTCTGCTTTAGGTATTTACGCATTTTGCTTTGTTGTCATTTCCTGCGCAGTCAATTACAACCGAAAGTCCCTTTTTATCCATAATTCGATACAGCTTTTCATTTTTCCGTAGTCAAAACCAGAAATTGTGCAAACACTGCCGTTCTCTAAAGAATAGCCCGCCCGAAGACCCTTATTCTATTGGGAGTCTATTCCATGACTCCATAAACCTTTTCTCGCCTCGCCATCCCTTTGATCCACCGAACGCCGTTTTTCGTTCTGGTATTTCGGGAAACAAAACTAAACCAATATTCGTTTTCATTCTTTTTTTTTCGCTCTCTGTGTACATTCGGGATCAAATCTGTAAACGAAAACATCTGCCCCGTTACCTAAAACGAAAGGTACGCGGCATGACCCCTGAATCTGAAAACGCATACGATATTTACTCACAATTGATATTCTTCCGACGAGGGCAGTGTTCCCAGCTGTGCTTCGATAGGCTTTCTCAGCACAATGGGACAATTCATTCGATGGCACCAGCCCGATTCATCATCGTAAATGGCCGAAGAACTTCCTAGGTAACTGCACGTGACAAATGCGCTGTCCTTATTTGATGCGACTCAAAGCCAGTGTCACCGTGTGTGGCATGCGACACCCGATTTTAAACGGTGCGCCCCACGCCGGTTGGCAAAGGATAACGGCAAAGGACGAATATATACAGGCAAGGTGCAGTTAGAGCATGGAGTGTCATTCCGATGCGTTCGTACTTTCCGTACCTACCTTGGCTATAGTTTATATTTTAATCCTAATCAAATCGATGTTCAGGATGAGGGAACGTCATAGAAATTGGTTGTCGGTAGAAGAAGCACATGCAGCGGATGCGGAGCGGTTAAATGAATGGAATGAATGACGTCCCAATATGTGTGTTTGTGTGTGATCTGACATGTTTTTGAATGGATGCAGTTTGAGAGCAAAACAACAACAGTTCGGGAGGGGGTGGCATATTTGCCAGGCTGTTGTTCGAAATAACAGCATGAGCAGAAAAAGTACCGACTAAGTCTAGTCAGTGTTGAATCCATGCAGATACTCGTTTCTGGAACCACCCATATTTTCGAATGAGGCGTCTTGTGATCAAAAACTCAATCTCTTCAACGAGCTCAATTTTCAAAAATAACAAAAATACGCCGTGCATGAGATTTGAACACTAGCCTATAGCGTGAGAGGTTTGTCTCTATTATGCCAACTCCGATTGTTGGAAAGCCAACTCTGAGTATTTATGATTGGTTTCTCTTTGGCAGTGAAACCTTAACCTTGTACAACACATTCAGCGTTAAAAAAGGAAACGTTTTGCAAAACATGGTTGGTGTAATGTAATTTCAACATTATTTAGAACCACCCATTAAATCTTGTCCTGTTCATGTTTCATAAATGTATGGAATCATGTGTTTAAGAATAATAATAATGTATTAATCACTTGCAGCAATAAAAAAAAGTATTTTTAGCTTGATCTTTAGCCGGAATTCGAGAAATCCAACCCGCTCCACAGTGGGAAAAAATGAACCGAAATTCCCAAGTAAGAGATGCCACTGGTTTTTGTACCAAACCAAATGCATTCCTGAAGGTAAATGGGCTAATAAATCGATGTTGTGTAGAGCACGGGAAGTGACTCGTTTTGCCCCAATTCACCCTAAATTGATGATCTTGCAATCTCCGCAATTTATTTTGAGTGAAAATGCATATGATTTACGCATATCATATTAAGGAACCTTACAGAGATAATTTCATGTCGTGTCTGGCCCGTTTAACCCAAATTCTTTCCTTTTATTTGATTTTTCTTGTTATTTTCTGAACAGCAGCAATCGTCACACATTATTTTCGCTGGAAAAGTACAAACCCCACAGGATATCTGCATAGAAGTAATATGGAACGACTTTACGTGTTTTTGGATCTTGCAGATAGCCCGTTTTTCCCCAATATCCCTTCAGTTGATGGTTTTTATTAATTCTGCTCTTATAGTTGCAATCTACGCAACATATTTTGAGTCAAAATGCATATATTTTACACATATCACATTTAGAAACGTAACAGGGATGATTTCATGTTGTGTCTGACCCGTTTTACCCCCAATTCATCCACATACACTAAGGTCTTTTTATACACGTTTTTTTTTACACGGTTTGTTTTCGGCGATAACTTCAGAACGGATCAACTTTTCGACCTCATTCGAATCACATTTTCCGTTTTTGGGCAAAAATTAATCATATGGCTGTTTTTAAAAAATAATCACAATTTTGGGTATAAATACTGAAAATTTCCAAAATTTTGATCATTGCATGAAAAGATAAAGCATATAAACAAAATCGAAGTAATTTAAAATGTTTATGCATGTGAATTTATCAACGCTATTTAGTCTTTTTTTACGCGGTTTCATAGTTAAAGTGGAACATAAAAAACCTCTGTGCATATCAATAGAGTGCATTTTTTTATACTGCTAGATTCTATAAAAATAGCCACAGTCACTGCAATATACCACATAAAACAAAACTGCGTTTGAAAAATCCGCATAATAATCGACCGTACTTTAGTTGCTATAACAGGTTATATGAGAATGTTACAAAGAAAAAAATAATTAATTTTAACAAGCGTGTAAAATATGCCCTCGTTTAAATCCCAGCTAAAGAAGGCATAAACAAAAAACTTGTTTGCAACTTTTCATGTGCCATACAACAATATTGGCAATCTTTGAAAAAACGTTATCTGGCTTAAATTTACATGAAATATCCCATTATTTTCTGGCAACTCGAGCATTTCCTTTATGTGCATTAAATAACGCAGAAAATTCAATGTTTCTTTTTATCTGTGTATGTTACGGTTAGCATTTTCAGAACTAATCGTTTTCTCACAAGTGTCGAGTAGATTCACTTAGAGAAAATTTGTTATGTGTCATGTTCGTAACGTAGAAGGCTTTGAAAAATGGAAAAGAATTAAACAAAAAACTTGGTTTCACTTTAAAAAACGAAAAAATGATAAATATATCTAGATGTTGTGAACGTTTATCAAGATTTGTGAAAAGATAAGGAACAAATAAATAATCTGTTTCGGAAATCAATTAAGAATTTATTTGAGTGCTGGTGCGTGGCTTGAACAGTTTTGTCGTCGATGGGAAAAAGCTCATGTCAAGAATCGGTTTTTCGTCCTTTACGACGAATGGCTCATTGTTATTGTTAATGTGGAGAAAATGTTTTTTATAACTCGAACACGCAAGACGAATTTCGTAAGGACGATGTTAAAAAACCTCGCTTATTGTAGATATCACAAGTGAGGCGGCATTTGTGCAAGAAGTGCAAGTGTACTGTACTCATGAAAATAATAAATATAATGAGTGATGTAATCCATTTTCCACGTAAATAGTTCGAGACTCAAAGATTAATATGACTCAATTGTTTGTTCCATTTCATGTGTTTCCAAATGCTTATAAGAAACCCACAATAATAAATACTGACACACTCAAAGTTACGTTCTCGATGCTACATTTACAACCGCTCCTAGGGTCTAACTAACGTCAAATCTAAGTCCGTAAAACTTAAAAAAATTACTTCTTGACTTAAAAGTGGAATGTTCAAGCCTTAAATTTACATCATCCTTGTCTTTGGTGTGTAACAACATCAGACCTATTGTCAACACAGACGGTGTTGCGCATCACGGCATGTCACAAGTTCAGATTCGTTCTCTTCCGTGATAGAGTATAATAATTGAATTGGGGTAAAACGGGTCAGACACAACATGAAATTATCCCTGTTACGTTTCTACATGTGATGTAAAATGTAAAATGTATGTATATATGACTCAAAATGTATTGCGGAGATTGCAACGATATGAGCAGAATTAATAAAAACCATCAACTGAAGGGATATTGGGGCAGAATAGGCTATCTGCAAGATCCAAAAACACGCAAAGTCGCTCCAAATTACTTCAACGCAGATATCCTGTACGGTTTGTACTTTTCCAGCGAAAATTATTTGTGACGATTGCTGCTGTTTGGAAAATAACAAGAAAAATCAAATAAAAAGAAAAAAAAATGGGTAAAACGGGCCAGCACGACATGAAATTATCTCTGTTAAGTTTCTCAATATGATGTGCGTAAACCATATGCATTTTCACTCAAAATAAGTTGCGGAGATTGCAACTGTATGAGCAGAATGGAGAAAAACCATCAATTTAGGGTGAATTGGGGCAAAACGAGCCACTTCCCGTACTCTACACAACACGAAATCTGCGCCATTTACCTTTAGGAATGCATTTGGTTTGGTTCAAAAACCAGCGGCATCTCTTACTTGGCAATTTGGGTTCATTTCTTCCCACTGTGCGCTCCTTGGCATGTTTTGCAATGCGGTTATAATACATCTATAAAACATATAATTTCAAATCATTCTAAAAAGATGTTTCGTGGGTTACTTGGGTAGCTATCATAAGAACCTTTCTTGGCCCCAAAACATCCTCCATACAAAATTTAGAACTAACAAATCGTTTCGTTGTTTGCTGCAACGAAACTGATTTGTACTTGGGCACGGGACGGATTTTAAGCAGTTTATAAAATTAGAACTGCCAATATTCAGACGCTATTCCTTCTGCTTACTTCTGATCTATCGAAACATTCCTTCAGAAACGAGTATTAGACACAGAAAATTTCATACCCATGGAATAACGTTCCCAATTGCAGGGACTTATTAAAAGCATGCGGATTGCTTTCCGATCATGAAAATGTTTTCTTCAGCTCCGCCATTTGTACATAAACTAACAATATTGTATAAGAGCGATTCCGTACATGTGTGCGAAGGTGAAATTAAATAGGTCAGTTCACGATTAGCTGCAAACGTCAATTTCCTCAAGCCATTTCGTCGCTCAGGTAAACAATCATCCAACACGTGTCGATTGCTATGATTACAAACTCGTCTAGTATCAGGTTATGAGAAAGACGTAAACGGCGAAACATTTATTTGGCATTGATTCTTAGATTGGCAATGTGTATTTATCATTTAATTTGCTCTTACAGAAATGTTAAACACTGACTGTTACGACAAACGGGATGCATCGTCAAAAGACAATCAAATGTATGAGATAGTAGGTTTGACATTGCAATACCGGTGCGCTATATGCACGGTTAACAAAGAAGAGAGGAAACATGGGCTCTCTCAAAAGCTACAGTGATGCCATAGCTGCCGCTCAACAGCGAAGCATTAGGGCATATGAATAAAAACGAGCAATTACTCACAAGCAAACCAGTTTGAGTGAAGTAAACTGTCTAAGCTACCGCTCAAATTCATATGAATAAAGTTGTTCTTTACACGGAGTAAGTTTGAATTTACAACATGATATTTCCTCTGTCAAAAAAATTGTTCTTGTTTTTCTTGGGTAGAAAAAAGTATTTTTGGTTAACAAAAATAAAATGTTTGAAGCATCAATACGGAAAGATGTCCAACGAATTCTTCAACGAGGAGTTTCTGGAGGATGAACAGAATCAAATTAAGGCTATTCTATTTACCAGTATAACAAATATGCTTACTAAACGCTTTTTTTTTTTCTTTTCAGGTTAGGATAGTGGTGAGGATGATGTGAAGTTTAGGGATTTTAATTGGAAAGGTCAGCTGGGTAAATCTTAAACGCCGTCAGCGAAGCAGAAAAAGGCAGGTCTGTTCAGCAAGTGACGAAGAGAATTAACAACATGAGCCATAGAGTCAAAATTAATTCGAACCAGAAGCAGACTGAAAACCGGGAAATTGTTCTGTACGAATTGGAAAGAAAGTTTTTCTAGTTGATGGAACGCGTTCTGTTAGTACAATCGCTATGAAGTTAGTAAGTTCTAGGAATATTTTTCAAATTGGCTTTTCTGTTGTGATGTGAATTTAATTTTTTTCTGATTGTTGTGGTGTAAATCAAACAATGCAAATAAATCGTTACATAAAAAATATTAATTGGTAACTTGGAATCCGGGATCACCAAAAACACTTCAGTGTCTTTGTATATTTGAATGATTCTCCTCTTGGGGTTTCAGAGTTATTTTTCAAAACTGCTTGTGCTTTGTAACTTCACTTTGTAACTTCACTTTGTAAGTTCACATTTCCTCTAAAAAACCGGTAGAGTTGCTTGAAGTTATCGACGTCTCCTTCTCTTCGCGTTTTATAAACTTTCAATGAACGATAAAAACTTTATACACTGTTAACTTCAACTACCATTGGAAATGATAAATTTATAAATCCCCGTAAAATCTTCCCTGCAATACACGATTCTGTTAGTTCGATTTCAACTGAGTATGCTCTACAGATTGTTGATTGTTCTTTTTATTCATATGGATTTGAATGTTCGAAAAGTAAATACTCGTAAATACTCAAAATCTTGCTTTTATCATATCGAGTCATGTAAGTAAATGGTTTTACGTTTGCCTTTGAGCAAAGTAAAAGTTTTTACTCACTTAATTCATATGACCTATTGAGTACTATTGGACAGCTCCATATTTTTTATTGCATATTATAGTGTAAGATGATGGACTATATAATCATAAGCATGGATCAATCTCAAATGACTGGAAGAATCTTGTAATAAATACAGACTGAAATACTTGAAATAAAACTGATGGTTATTCTAGATGATGTATTTCAAACCTTCAAAATGACTGTAATAAATAGGTATTCAATCATGGTTTATACAACGAATCATTAACCCGATAGATAGAGCTAATGCTTGTATCATCAGAAGAGAAATAGTTTGACAAATGTTTCCTAACAACTGATAAAAACAGTCACTCCTGAGTAAACCGCTCCCTACCCTATTTATGAAGCTTCCTTCGTTATTAATGACTCACGCGCAACTGTCAAAGCCCAATGCATTTGTTGACACAGAAAGAACATTTGTGCATTGTACAATAAGAAGACAAAGAGCTACGAATATTTTGTTCCAAATAAAAAAACGCTTCTGTGGTGGTTATATGAATGCATGACAGATCTTCTTTATCGACTCGAAATGTTATTAGAAAAAAAGCGAAACCTCGTGGAGCTATCCAGCGTTTTTTCTATGTTTCTGACATGGGATTTGATCCTGTATTTTTGAAGAGCATTGATACTGCATTCGTGGTTAATCTCTCTACGCCATGAAGACTTTTGAGAAGATACTTCATTGATGCGTATGAAATTGTAACTTCCGACAGCGTTTTAATTTTAATTTTAGGATAAATAATAAAGGGCGATACGGTCAAAATTTGGTCAATATCAACTTAACGTATTTCTTTCAATTTTGCATCTAAAAAACCTGAACACCCCTCATTTTGAAGGTGTGTGTGTGTAGAATGTTGCTCCTATTTTGATTTTGGAATTCACTCTTCAGTTGTCAAAATGCCGTCCAAGCAAGAAGAGCAGCGTATCAAAATTTTGCTCGCGCATCGCGAAAATCCGAGCTACTCGCACGCAAAGTTGGCAAAATCGCTAAAAGTTGCCAAATCAACCGTTACAAATGTAATTAAAGTGTTTGGGGAACGTTTGTCGACAGCCAGGAAGTCTGGATCGGGGGAAATCGAAAACCGGAAGCCGCTGAGACGACAAAGAGAGTTGCCGTTAGTTTCAAGAGAAACACTAAACTATCTCTACGATATGCCGCAAATAAGCTGGGTGTATCGTCTACAACCGTGCATCGAGCCAAAAAACGAGCCGGACTATCGACTTACAAGAAGGTAGTGACTCCAAATCGCGATGATAAACAAAATACGACAGCAAAAGCGCGATCCCGGAGGCTGTACACAACGATGCTGACGAAGTTTGACTGCGTGGTAATGGACGACGAAACCTACGTCAAAGCCGACTACAAGCAGCTTCCGGGACAGGAGTTTTATACGGCAAAAGGAAGGGAAAGGTAGCAGATATTTTCAAGCACACGAAACTGTCAAAGTTCGCAAAGAAATATCTGGTTTGGCAAGCCATCTGTACCTGTGGCTTGAAAAGCAGCATTTTCATAGCTTCCGGGACTGTCAACCAAGAAATTTACGTGAAAGAGTGTTTGAATAAACGTCTGCTGCCTTTCCTGAAGAAACACGGTTGTTCCGTACTGTTTTGGCCGGATTTGGCATCTTGCCATTACGGTAAAAAGGCCATGGAGTGGTACGCCGCCAACAACGTGCAGGTGGTTCCCAAGGACAAGAACCCTCCCAACACGCCAGAGCTCCGCCCAATTGAGAAATACTGGGCTATTGTCAAGCGGAACCTAAAGAAGACCAAAAAAACTGCTAAGGACGAGCAGCAGTTCAAGGCAAACTGGCTTTCTGCGGCGAAGAAGGTGGACAAGGTGGCTGTACAAAAATCTGATGGCAGGGGTCAAGCGTAAGGCCCGGCAATTCGGATTTGGAAAAGCGGAAGCCTAACTGAATATTTTTCCTGAATTTTATACTAATTGAACTTGAAAAAGAAATTTAATTTGATTTTTTAAATAAACGATTTCACCGATTTACACGCGTTTTCCCTTGACCAAATTTTGACCGTATCACCCTTGAAGATATTCCCAGCAACACCATCATGCATGAGTGCGAAAACAGAGAAGCCGCAATTGGCTGGTGTTCATAAAATCCATTTCGCGTATTATACAAAAAGGTTTGAAATGAAATCATCAGTGTGAAATTCCTCATAAGTTTTCGCGACAAACTTGATGGAGTAGATCTTACGTTTCAGGTTGGCCCAGAAATTCTCGATGGGACGCTGCTGGGGAACGTTGAGTGGGTTCGCCGACTTGGGTACAACACCAATATTCAGCCGCTCCATCTCCTCCATCGATCGCTTCGAGTAGTGGGCCGACACCAGATCCGACCAGAACACCGTGTCTTCGCCCTTATGGTATTTCTTGATTCACGACGCAACTTCCGGCAGGCATTTCGTACTATAAATTTTAGGGGTGAAATAGGCCTCGTCGTCCATCACCGCCACGTTGCGATTAACCAAATAATTCGAGTTGACCATATTATTCAGCCTCTGCCGCTACGTCATTGACTGCAGCTTCGAAAACAGTGGACGTGACTTTAGCTTCCTGACATGTATGATCATCTTCGCGAGGTACTTTTTCACTGTTTGGCCGGTTGAACCGACCTCCCGGCTAAGCGCACGCAGCGATGTAGCAACTTTTCCCTCGGTCTTCCTCTTTTACATCCTCTGGAGCTTCTTGTCGCTCAGGGTTGTCAGCCGTCCAGAACCGGGATTTCTTTCGATGCACTGATTGTTGTCTAATAGTGCCAAGATGTTGTAGATGCCGGAACGGGCGTATCCGGTGTCCACAAAGTGCCACACGATGTCCGTTTTCGACACGACGTGGTGCCGTTTCTTGAACACGAACACTTTTGAACAGAGTTGCTTCACTGTTTTTGCCATCACGGTTAGAGTTCGACTGATGGAACTGTCAAATTTTGCCCGCTAACTCATGGGTTACTATGATTAATGCTACATGGGTAGTTTTGTCAGTGTGGGTGAACGTAAACCCATGAAATTTTTTAATGCAAACGTTACTTACTTGTGCGATCCCACGTTTCTTTATGACCGCAACGCATGTTTTCCACGAAATTAGGTTAAGAGTTCTCGTGCACGTGAAGATCTGGCCGCTTTCTGCTGCCTTATCTTGATTTCAGTCCTCGAAACTGTTTCGCAAAATCTTGTTATGCCAACGCGATCCATCTTCATCAGAAAAGGTTTACCGGGTTGAAGGAACGGGTATAAGCTTGATGCCAACTTCAACATTTTTGCTCCCCTATGCTTGAGGAATTTCAATAGGGTCCTTATGAGCCTTCCGGAATTTGATCACCTTTACACGGAAACAAATCCGTTTCTGTTTTCATGAATTAAAAATTATGAAACAAACTCTCATATTATTTTATGAATTGATGACTCTTATTCATTATTGAAATTACAGATGCGAGTCATGAGCTTAGAAAGTCTTGTTTTGCCTGTAATCTAAAGTTGTGTAATCATGAGTCAAGAGTTTTAAGAAAAGCTATAGCGTAGTAAATACATCGACCATTGCACTATTGCAGCTCTCCACACCCACGCCACACTCTCGCTAGGATGGAATGCTGACGGTGGATTGATTTTTTTGATTACATTCAAAATCCATAGAGTAGATTTCCCAGATTCATGACCTGTTTTTCTCGTTTACAAGAACAAATTATTTCCCGTGTAGTTTGAAACTAACTGTACACAGCCAGCATGTTATTTGTACGAGAATTATAGAGAAAAGGATTTTAAGATGGAACGGCTTGTAAGATAGAACAGCGCCGCTTTTGATATTCAAAGCGACAACACTATCGCGCTGTCAAGTGTTAACCTCATATTTTTACTATTCTTCTTCTTTCGAAAAATGTCTTTGGATTCGCGAAACGAGCAAAAAACTTTACGAGCAAAAACCGGATCGTGTTCCATCTTACAAGCTTTTCCTCTACATAATATTTGTGATTGTATTGCTCTCTAAAATAACTTCATCAATTTACGTTCAAAGTATTCCGCTTTACTACTAGATTATATCCTTAGCAACAACTTTTCAGAGCATCACTTTTTGAATAAATGAAGTCGCTAGTTTTGTGTACCTAAACTCAATCAACTGTTCACAGCAGGTAAAGGGTGAAACGGTCAAACATTAAGTGCAAACTAATTTGATTGTTATATGAATGATACATCTTTATTTCTTTTTGAACTTCATCGTCTACATAACACAGTTAAATTATTTAATACGTTTCAACCCTTCCATCATGTATTGTACCGCAGTTATATCCACCTTATTTGATGCTGAACACCAATATGCCTTGGACTGTTTTTCACTTCCAACTGTTTTTCTAGTTCTCTGAGATTTCTCTGTACGATTGCCCAATATTTTTTTATTGGGCGCAATTCCGGCGAGTTAGGAGGTTTTTTTCTTTGGATACGATTTGCACACTATTGGTGGTATGTCATTCCTAAGTCATTTTTCATAGTGGCAAGAAGCGAGGTCTGACCAAAGTAGCACGGAACAACTGTGTTTCTTCAAGAAAGGCAATAAACGTTTTTGCAAGCATACCTTTACATAAATGTCTTGGTTGACAGTGCCAGTTCCCAAGTAACAATTTTAGTTTTATTTCAGCCGTATAGCACTCCTCCCGGCTTTGATGATAAAAGTACATTCAAAACTGTTTTGTCCATCAACACCTCCTCTATGCATATTAAAAACCGAAGTGTGTACAAAGTGGGCCACTCTATAGACGCTTTGGAAAACAAATTAATAAAACCTTTACAAGACCATAGAGATTTTGAAAAAATGGTCTAGTGATAGATGGTATGACTACTTGAGAACCTTCATAAAACCTATTGACTGCCATCAAAACTTTGGCCCTATTAATGGCCAAAGCTGTCAAACTTCACAGTGATATCGTGGTTGGTTTTTTTTTTTGTTCTTCTGATTCATTTAACAGTAAATAATATCGAAGAAAAACGTTGTAATGTTGCGGTAAATTTTGTTTGATAGCAAAATAACCAAAACAAACAAAGTTTGTTCGGAGATTATGCAAGTGTAAAACAACAAAAACAAAATTGAAATAAATATATTCGATACATTAATCATGAATTTCCTGAAAAATTATGGAATTTAATCTGGTTATCTAGAAGACTGCCAAAATTGGTCTCTGATCTGCAGATCCTTTGCATAACATTTAAAATTTGGAGTATTTATTTGTCCACATTTCAATTATATCATATATTTCAATATGGTGACTGAAAGAAATCACAGTTGATGATGATGATGTGAACTACCATCTAATGTAGCAAGGTAACTGCCTATAGCACTGGACTGTTTTAATTAAACGATTTGATCAAGGTTGTACTGTGCTAAATGTTTTATTATGTTCCTGTATGAAGGGCCAAAAACGTATTGTGGGCCCGTAAGCAGATACACTAACGCGCAACCCATATCTACAGGGATCTAGAGGGAATCTCCTTCCAGAAACAAGTTCGCATAAACCACACCAAAACCGAGCCCTCGCCAATTAAAAAGTCCCATCAGATGGGGAGAAGAGGCCGCCCACTATTCACAAAATGTTACCAACGGGAAGTTGACAGTCCCACTCTTCCTATCCAAATCGCTTCAATCGGGTACTCTGATGGTCCCTCCCTTTATCCCAACATATGATGTTCCATAAATATATGAAAAATTCATAGAAATTAATATGATTTTCTTACCTTGATTTTGCAGTCATCTTACCTTGAAAGTTGTGTTAGCTTGTTTGGTTGAAAGTAAAATTGGTTAGGGTTCCTCGTTCCTCACTTACTGCTTTAACCTTCCATTGATGTAGGATCCATATTATCGTCTCGGTGTTTTTACTTTTGAAGAGCTGACTTTGGTAGCGCCTATCGAGACTCACATGTCATAAGACACCGTTCACGGCCATGGGATAGGAAAGATAAAGGAGAGAAGCATTAGTAACTGTTTACATGCTATGCGCATGTGAGATTTTCATGGTGATATTCTCACAACGGCCATTCAGAATGGTTTGACGGATGCACATGAGAGATCATTCCCGATGAGTTTCCAATCGTTTACTCAGAGGACAGAAATATTTTACTACGTGCTACATTTGTGAATTTCAGGACAATGATCCCCCATCGTATCTTCAAGTGGTCATTACAAGCTGTCCATTTGGTTCAGGCATTTTTAAACGTTTATGTTACAGCCTATTCACACATGAAATCTGCCGCGACCAAGCTGAACCGAAGGGCAGGGACTGAAAGAAATCACAGTTTTGTCATAAACCCAATTTATCTCCAAAATGACCGTATAAAACTATTTGGTCTTTAGGTGACTTTCTGCAATGCCAATTGGAAGTTTAATGCATTTACTGAAGGCAAAATGGTTCTAAAATGCTTTTTCAACTGACCATAATACGGTTATTCGAATGAATCTTAAAACGGCATTTCAAAATAACATTTTGCGAGTTCATAATGTCAAAATAAAACCTTCGATAGGAGTAAAAACAACTTTAGAAGACAAAGTTTTTTGATCGTTTTGAAGAAACTGTGTAGGTTCTCATAAACCTGACTAAAATTTGAAATTTAGTGGCGTTTCCTACTGTCGCAATAAAACCAAATTGATTTCTAGTGGCCCTCATAAAACAATAATAAAACTCAATAAAGCTAGATGGTTTTGGAAATGTTACTTGGGTTGTCACGAGACTTTCACATTTAAGCCTTCGAACCAAGTATTTTTTTTGAGAATTTTGACATATTTTTTCTGTTGAAAATTATCTTGAACCTTATCTTTTGCGGTAGCCGTTTAAACTTCTTGTCCTAAGAACTTTTTGAAATCAGCCTTGACGTATGCTTCATCGTCCATAACGGCGCAATCAAACTTGGTCAACAGACTCGTGTACAACTTACGCGCTCTTCCTTTGGCTGCTGTGTTTTGCCTATTATCTCGATTTGGTGTCACTGCAACCTTATATGTTGACAGTCCGGCTCGTTTCTTTGCTTTTTGCACTATTGTGTGGGACTTTCCAAATTTGTTTCCGATATCTCTGATGGAATGGTTGGGATCGCGTTTGAAAATGCTTGCCAGTATTCTTCCAGTCGCTGCAGCTTCCTGGTTTTGGTTTTCTACTGATTCCTTCTCCCTGGCAGTCATCACACGTTCTCCGAACACTTTCGTAAAATTCGTCTCAGATGATTTGTCAATATGGCCAATAAGCACCGTCTTAGCTTGGCTTATCTTCAACAAAATTCATTACAAAACTTGAATTCTTGTGGGATTCTACTCTAAAATCTCTTCAAAAATCGCACCTTGGACCCCCAGATTTTTCAGTCAAACATATTAACATATTTTGTACCCAGCATTCAACAGGTCATCAGGACCAATCAAAACAATAAACTTGCAGAATATTCAAACAAATAAAAAAATTATCTCAATCACTCAAAAACGGAATATATGATTATCCTGGTGGTCCAGCCTTCAGAACGTTTATCTCAACTTTTTGGCCACATCCACAACCTATTTTAGGATAAGCCGAATCCACCCCATGGGAGAACGAGAGGTCACACAACCAAACACGGCGGCATCAATGAATCGATAATGGCGTCAAAACCCCAACCAGCGCAAACCGATTAATCGAACGAGTTTGACTAATTGATTATCATCCCAGCCCGCACAAGGCTTCCTCTAATGGGACAACACTCGTGCCCCAGGGGATAATGGCCACTTTTCGCAGCCAACCTTACCAACCAGCGGCGAGTTCGTCGTCGTCGTCGTCCAAGAATTGGATCGACTTTACCGCAACCAACAACCGGCCAGAGATGGTGCGTGGTCGGTCCAGTAAGCGAAAAAAGATAGAGAAAAAATATTGTTATTGTTACGATTATTGTTTTCAATCGCCGCCACTAACAGTTTTCAAATTGGATTAGATTCTCGGGAGGGCATTGGTCGGAAGCATCTATAAATTTGTTCAATAGCAACCGACGTCGCCTTCGTCGTTTCGCCAGCTGCCGCGTGGTTCCTCGGATTCTGTGAAGTAAGCTCCATCCAGTTACCTGATTGATTTAAGGTCACCACGTTCAGGTGAGTGACAGTTAAATTTCAGCATGTTTTCCCGGTGCAATTTATCGCATTGTATGCTAATGGATTTCCACCTCTTTGTGCATTTCTGTTTCGCTGTGCCTCCTGAAGGATTCATGCTCGTATCATATTGATGACTGATTCGTGCTTCTCGGGTGGTTTATTTAAATCCCTCCTGCTCTCATCACCATTCCGAGCGAGCGTCGCATGAATTTCGAGTGATGCAAACAAAAAAAAATCGTGCACCATTGCCCGAAAGCGTGAAAATATATTGACAGCAACTGAAACTGCCGCAAAATCAATTGTTTTAAAATTTAAATCATACGAAAATTATTTACGATTTGCTGCAGCACTCGTGGTTTTTTGGCTCACATCATGCTGGTTAATGGGACGATGTGGAAGGGGGGATGTGTTTCATTGCAGTGGGTGGATTAAGCATATTTAACGATCCTGTTTATATTCGGATTTAATTGAATTTATTGAATAAACCGCACCGAGCGAGGAATAGCAACTGGGATATGGAATGCAGCCACAACGGGCTGGGGGGATGTGTCGATCCTCCCCGCCGTAAGAAGACAGAAGGAAAATGATGAATTGACAATCGGCGGCAACGGTGCTTAATGTTTAATTGTTTGCAAAATGAATGACGGGATGTGTCGAACGAAGCACTTTATTATTAACCACTCATGGTTTTCTCTGTTGTGTTTGCATTCAAACTGTGGTCAATAAAATAAAACGAAAAGTAGCTACTAAAAAAAACCTCGGCTCTCTTCTGTCACATTATTTTCACTAGCAGACATCCTCATTCCTCGAGCACCATTGTTGTTATTGCATTTTTATTTGCCGTTGGAACCATATTCATCTTCGGAAAGTGAATAGCTTTCCCCCTAGTTGGACAATATGTTTCTCTGCAAAGGCTTTTGATCGCACCAGGGGTCGCTGCGCTCTTGCGACGATTCCCGAGGATAAAAGCAGCAGCAATTGCAGCAAATGTAGAAAATTGCATCCTCTGTCACCCTTCAGCGAAAAAAAAATTCCGAACTTATCCCTCCCAATACGAAACGATTACGTCCCCTTCAATTAAAATAATGATTCAGTTGCACTTTCGCTTGACACCTCATTCGTTTAGCAGAAATTCGGTGGTGGGTTTTTACCAAACGGTTTAGATGACAGTGAGAATAAAGCAACTAAGCGTCGAAAGAGCGGAGATGGTGAAGTAGCAGTCGAAGTTCACCCTTCATAGGAAACAGGGAAAATGCTAAAGAGCAAAAACCTGTAGGTATGAAAAATTGAACGTGTTTTACGAGACACTTTCAAATCAGCGGGATCACACTTGTAGAACCGTGATATGAATCTCCCTCGTTGGTGTAGTTTTTATATTTTCATCAGGATGGAAATCATTCCCGGGTGAAGATTAACTGATTGCTAGAATACCAGTTCTAAAGGGTGATACGGTCAAAATTTGGTCAAGGGAAAACGCGTGTAAATCGGTGAAATCGTTTATTTAAAAAATCAAATTAAATTTCTTTTTCAAGTTCAATTAGTATAAAATTAAGGAAAAATATTCAGTTAGGCTTCCGCTTTTCCAAATTCGAATTGCCGGGCCTTACGCTTGACCCCTTCCATCAGATTTTGTACAGCAACCTTGTCCACCTTCTTCGCCGCAGAAAGCCAGTTTGCCTTGAACTGCTGCTCGTCCTTAGCAGTTTTTTTGGTCTTCTTTAGGTTCCGCTTGACAATAGCCCAGTATTTCTCAATTGGGCGGAGCTCTGGCGTGTTGGGAGGGTTCTTGTCCTTGGGAACCACCTGCACGTTGTTGGCGGCGTACCACTCCATGGCCTTTTTACCGTAATGGCAAGATGCCAAATCCGGCCAAAACAGTACGGAACAACCGTGTTTCTTCAGGAAAGGCAGCAGACGTTTATTCAAACACTCTTTCACGTAAATTTCTTGGTTGACAGTCCCGGAAGCTATGAAAATGCTGCTTTTCAAGCCACAGGTACAGATGGCTTGCCAAACCAGATATTTCTTTGCGAACTTTGACAGTTTCGTGTGCTTGAAAATATCTGCTACCTTTCCCCTTCCTTTTGCCGTATAAAACTCCTGTCCCGGAAGCTGCTTGTAGTCGGCTTTGACGTAGGTTTTGTCGTCCATTACCACGCAGTCAAACTTCGTCAGCATCGTCGTGAACAGCCTCCGGGATCGCGCTTTGGCCGTCGTATTTTGTTTATCATCGCGATTTGGAGTCACTACCTTCTTGTAAGTCGATAGTCCGGCTCGTTTTTTGGCTCGATGCACGGTTGTAGACGATACACCCAGCTTATTTGCGGCATCTCGGAGAGATAGGTTAGGGTTTCGCTTGAAACTACCGGCAACTCTCTTTGTCGTCTCAGCGGCTTCCGGTTTTTGATTTCCCCCCGATCCAGACTTCCTGGCTGTCGAAAAACGTTCCCCAAACACTTTAATTACATTTGTAACGGTTGATTTGGCAACTTTTAGCGATTTTGCCAACTTTGCGTGCGAGTAGCTCGGATTTTCGCGATGCGCGAGCAAAATTTTGATACGCTGCTCTTCTTGCTTGGACGGCATTTTGACAACTGAAGAGTGAATTCCAAAATCAAAATAGGAGCAACATTCTACACACACACACCTTCAAAATGAGGGGTGTTCAGGTTTTTTAAATGCAAAATTGAAAGAAATACGTCAAGTTGATATTGACCAAATTTTGACCGTATCGCCCTTTAGACAAGTTTTATGTATTGCGAAAAGAACGAGAAACCTTCCAGGGTTACTTGTAACGGTGGGTTTACTAGCAACACTTCTTCGCATCGTGATTATGAACTTTATCGTAATTAGCCAATGCTGTTTAGGAAAAGGAAGCTTGGTGACATTTGAATATTCCGTTTTGCTATTCAGACATACGAACTGTGGTTCGAATAGACAAATTTTGCGACAAAAATCGATTACTCGAAAATCATTAACTTTTGACACATGATGTCTTCAGAAGATTTAAAAGAAAAAATAAGATCTTTATTTTGGTTTGGTAGGACTAGGATGGTGCATTTATGCTCATAATAAAAAAAATACTTTTTATACCTACGATATAAAGGTTTTTTCATTCACCAGAATTGTAGATATTTTAGTTTAAGGTCTGTATCCACATTAATCCGGACACCTTCAAATCATTGTAACTTTTGAAATATTGCACGTAGGAATGGAAAAAATTCACTGTGGTATACCTGAGAGTCTATGATGCAAAAAACTATGATTGATGTTTACATTTCATGTTTAGTATTCAAGATGGCGACGAAAGAAAAACAAGTGCGTGAGTGTATTTTGTACAGGCGCACGGCAAATCCTGACTTGTCAATACGGGACCTTGCAAAAACATTGGATTTGCCTAAATCCATTGTTCACGATGTGCTCAAATCATTTTCGGAACGTTTGACGGTGGAGAGGAAACCGAGAAGTGGCAAAAACATTGGACGCGCTGATCCTGTCATGGACCGAAAGGTGAAAAAGATATTAACGGAAAACCTAAATCTCTCCATTTGAACGGTGGCTCGTAAAATAGGGATGTCGCCTGGCTTTGTCCAAAAATCAAAACAACGTTTAGGACTTAAGTCGTATAGAGTGAAAACTGTTCCAAATCGCAGCGGCAAACAGAACTTGGTAGCAAAATCACGGGCTCGACGTTTGTACTGCGAATATTTGACGAAGGTTTCATGCGTTGTTATGGACGATGAAACTTATGTCCTGGAGGATTTCAAGCAGCTTTCAGGGCTGGCTTTTTATGTTGCTATGGCCAGAAATGCTACAGCTGAGCATTTCAGAACGAAGAAGGCATCGAAATTTCCCAAAAAGTACCTTGTGTGGCAAGCAATTTGTATGTGTGGCAAAAAGATTAAATCTTTCGTCCATACAGGCACAATCAACAAGTAAATCTATCAGAAAGAGTGTATGCAGAAGCTATTGCTACCCTTCATCAAAAGTCACAAAGAAAAACCTTTATTCTGGCCTGATTTGGCATCATGCCACTATGCTTAAGCTATGATGGAGTGGTACCAAGGAAATCAAGTGAACATTGTACCAGAAACCTCAAACCCGCCAAATTGCCCAGAGCTACGACCAATCGAGAGATATTGGGCTCTGATGAAGCGGAAGTTTTCTGGAAATGAAGCAAGGAATCAAAGACATCCAACGCTTCCAGAAAATTTGGACAAAGACGGCTTCTACGATTTCTGAAGAGTCTGTACAAACCCTAATGGCCGGAGTTAAGCGCAAAGTTCGAAAATTTTATGCAAATACCGAATAACTATGTTTTGTCTTCACGAATTGTTTAAAGACATCCCATGAAACAAACAACTACGAAATATAACGCAAAATTTATGTTTTATTCATGTTTTGTGGTGTCCGGATTATTACTGATACATACCTTAAAGAAACTTTGCTGAAGAACAAGGTTGCGGCTTATCATTTTTGACTTATCCATATTCATTTGCCGATAGCTCTTCTCAGAGGCTCAATTTCAAAATATAATGTATGATGAACTTATGGTGCTTGAGTAGACCTACAACTTGGTCTGACAATACATAGCTTTAACTCTTATATCTGAGGAATAAGAGCGAATATTCGCAGTGATCTTCACGATGATATTCGCGGTGAAGATCACGCGATTATCATCGTGAAGATCACTGTGAATATACGCTCTCATGTCGAAGATATAGGAGTTAGAGCAATGTACTGTTAGACAAAGTGGTAGGTCTACTCATGCACTACAAGTTCATCATACATCATATTATCAAATCGACCCTCTGAAAGGAGATATTGGCAAATGAATATGCCTGAGTCAAAAATGATAAGCCGCAACCCTGCTGAAGAAACATAACTTCTATCTCATCTACGTTTCGTTTAGTAACAGTTTTTCGAATAATCCTAAGAGTGGCACATAACAAAACAGTTTTTTGCTGTATTTCTTTTTATATCAATTTGAATTTGAAAACATGTATCTATCTATACTACATCCCTTTCAGGACGAACCATATATTGATGATTAACTCCAGTTTTATCTAATTAAGTTTTTATCTTCCAGAGCAAAACATTCGTTTATTGAACTACTTCACCCACCCAGGCACTTTTCGGGCTAAATTCAGAGCTACACAATTGTGCGGGTTCGGCACTTAAGCGGTCGATGCTTGATTTTTTTTAATCGTTGTAGTTGTTCTTTATATAAAATTATAGGACCCGTACTTTTAAATTTTATGATTGAATTTTCAGATTTTTTGTTCTATGAAGGTTAATTAGATTAGATTAGATTGTAATAGATTAGATAAGATTAGATTTTATAATTTGCATAGCTTTGCAACAACTTGTATCCAAAAGAGAAAAAGTTTTCAACAAAGTTTCATAGGCAACCATACGGAGATGAACCAATAAGGGGCTGTCCATAAACCACTTATAAAGGGGGAGGTGCCTAGGAGAGGGTGTCTGATATTTCCATATTTTCTGATCTATCTGGGTTGGCGCAAGTAAGAAACATTATACATTTTTCAATCATTAGCACCTCAGAATCCTCACAAAATGGAAAAATTAAGACTTTGACAAAGTTCTTTAGGAGATCCAGCCTTGTCGAGCAATGGGCCGATAGGTGCTCAATACGCTTCAACCGGTTCATCCCGCAGTCAACATTTGTCTTCGTAAGGAACCTTGCTAATATATCTGATAGGGATTCAAACGCTCAATTGTTTCAAAAAAGTTCAGAACATTACTTACTCATTAGTGAATCGGAAAACTCTCGACATTTACAAAAAAAACATGCTGAAGATACAACTGTTCCTAATATAGGTCCTTGTATAAATCACTTGTTTTTTTTAGAGAGGAAGAAGTGGTGCAGGTCTGGTCAATGACATGGGTTATACAAATTTTGCCAATTGTCCATACAAAAAAGGCCAAAGGGGGAAAGATGTAGAAGTTCAGAAAAATAGCTCACGTGTTTTATGGACGGCTCTTTTAAAGGTATACTGTAATACAAGAGTTCCAAAATGCTCCACTTCAAAAGGTCCAAATTTGAGTGGCTTTCTTTGTTTATTTTCTCTAATTAATGGAAGACGTTTATAACTTTCGTCACACTTTAAAGGTGAGGAGTGTGGGGTTTGGAAAGTGTGACGATCCATGTTAACATTTCGGAAAACCCACACTAAGTGTGTAATGATGGGACCATTCATAAGCCACGTAGACTCGTTTTTAAAAAATCTCAGACACTTTCTTACCTCGTAGACACAAGATCCACACATTTGGCAAAGTTATATTGAAAGTAGACATTGACGAGAACCACCCTTCATTCCTCTTAAAGTCTACGTAATTGATGAAGGGACACTTGAATTCAGTATTACCACATGGGTCAGATGTGATTCCAATAATATCGAAGTAGAAAGACATTTCCAAGTCTAATGTACGATCTTTTTTTAATGGTTTTTTCATTAGATATGAATTCTGGATAGCAAAATATTGTTATTCAAATATGTTTGATAAACATAGCTATTGTTGCAGAATCAAACATGTAACATGTCTGTCTGTCTGTCTGAACCTTAAAGACTCGCACACTACTGTACCGATCAGCGAGACATTTAATAGTGAGGAGTTTTTTGGACCGGAAAAGGTTCTAGAGATAGAAGAGACCCCTCCCTTTTCTGAAAGGGGGGGGGGCTCCAAAACAAATGTAACACAAATTTCTTCGGAAACCAAACTTGGCATGTGGATGTTTTTAGATGCAAGAAATGTTTTAAGGGTGGTTCCCTCTTGGGAAAGGGAGGCCCTCATACAAATGAAACAGAAGTTCCTGCATAATTCAACGACTAATCAAGCAAATAGAACCAAATTTTGCATGTGGAGTTTTTTAGAAGCAAAAAATGTTATCATGGTGGTTCGAGACCCCTCCTTTTTCTGTTAGCGAGGGAAGGGTGTCCCCATACAAAGGAAACACAAATTTCTGCATAACTCGAGAACTAATCAAGCATATGGAACCAAATTTGGCATATCGAGGTTTTTGGAGGAGAGAAATGTTTCTTTGGTAATTTGAGACTCCTTCGCCCTCTGGAAGGGAGCAGGGGTTTCCATTCAAATGCAACACACATTTCAGCGTAACTCGATAACTAATTAAGTAAATGGAACCAAATTTGGCAGATGGAGATTTTTAGAGGCAAAAAATATTTCTAAGGTGACTCGAGTCCCCTTCTCTTGCAGGAAGAAGGGCTCATATGCAAATGAAACACAAATTTCTGAATAACTCGAAAACTCGAACCAAATTTGGCAAGTGGATGTTTTTGAAGGCAAGAAATGTTTCTATTGTGGATTGAGACCGCTCCGCTTTCTGAAAAGAGGTTTCCTATACAAATGAAACACGAATTTCTGCATAAATCGAGAAAAAATCAAGCAAATGGAACCAAATGGGGAGGGGGCGGGGGGGATATGAGTTACTGAAAAAGAGGCTAAGTACCACTAAATAGGGTCTATTTTAAACCTGCAGGTACGGAAAGTACCAGTGGTATGCATTGTTCAGTCATTTACCAACCAAATGACATAACAATATTACTTAATGCCATAAATAGAGGAAAGTCTTGTAAGATGGAACAGCGCCACTTTTGACATTCACAGCGACTACACTATTGCGCTGACAAGTGTTAACCTCATTTTTTTTTACTATTCTTCAATTTTCATTTGCTTATTAAGTGAATACACTCATTCGGTTTAGCTCTTCCAGGTTTCATTGTTCGGAAGTGATGGCATTTCTTGTTTCTTGTGCTTAGTAAGTGGAAATTTCCCATCGATATCAAAAGGTTAACATTTGTGTTGGCTAGCATTTTTAGTGTATTTTTATGATTCAAAGGCATCCAAAGGCAGGAAATGTCATAAAATCAACAATAAATTGAAATATAACCTTACATTTTTTGAAATTTCAATTTTCGATGGATTTCGAAAATAGGCCATAACTTCTTTTTTGATGACTATAAATAATCAGTTCCATGGGCCAACTTGGAGCTTTTTAGTTCTTCTTTTGAAATATCCTCGAAAAAAATAAAAATAATACATGTTACGAGCAAAAAACGGATCGTGTTCCATCTTACAAGCCTTCCCTATATCGTTTTTGGCTCAATCGTTTTGACTTATTTAAACAATTGTGTAGATATCTTCGTTTCCCTTTCCTTGCATATTTGCTTCCTTTTTGCTAACACTTCTTTCGTGGCATTGGTCATGATGAGTGTCTCTTAGCCAGGAGACTCTTCACGCCAGGGTTTCTTTTTCGTATGTGATAGACACGTCTGACAGGAGTCTCATGATTCCAGGGGGCTCTATAAGCATTAAGTAGTGTTCTTTTGGCACCGTATGAGTATTTGGTAATAATTTTCCTGATAAATAACGTACACTGGAAATTAATTTTAGTTTATACTACGAAATCGAGGGTAGAACTAACAAATCTATTCGTTGTTTTCTGCAACGAAACAGATTTGTACTTATTATGAAGATACATTCATAATTAATCGCACACGCGCCACTGTCAAAAGCACGAAGCTTTTGTTGACACAGAAAGAACATTCGTACATTGTACGAAAACAATACAAAGAGCTACGCATATTTAATCACAAATTATAAAGAAAAGCCTTTCTGGTGGTTACATGAAAAACTGTCAGATCTACTTTATCGACTCGAAATGTATGTATGTATGTATGGTAGCCACCATCCCTTCATGCCCTTTGCTTGGATGCAGCTCCACTTAATAGCAAGATCAAATTGGGCGACCGATCTGAATTCACAATATCGCTGTATGAAGGGCCAAAAACGGAGGGGTGGACGCGTAAGCAGAGACGCTCACGCGAAATCCACGGAAAATTGAGAATCTCCTTCCAACGATGTTGGATCAACAAATTGAATAAACCAATTCGCAATACTTATTAAGCTTTCTACAGGATGGCTTGTTAAGAAGGGCGCGTCAATCTCACTGAAACTGCTGGAATAGAATTCACAGCATCATAATCCAATCGGTAGGATATAGAAAATGATGCCATTTTTTCCCTCCTAGACTCAGCCAGCCAATCAAACCATCGTCCAGTTTCAGCTTGAATGATACCCTGATGCTCCCTCCCAACCCAGTATTTATTATATATATAATCATAATATTCAGTTCATGTTGTATGTAATAGAGCAATGAAATATACTAGAATATTTAATTAATATGTCAAAGTTGCAATTCGTTATCCCGTTATTTAAAAAAATATGATGAAATAATTAAAACAGTATTAATAGGCATATGATAATAATATGCAGCTTGTTGCATCTTTACAGCTCAATCAGTGGCAGATGAATGTTACTCTGGAATGTGAAGATGATTTTGCATATAAATAAAACATTAAACATTTGATTATACATTAAAAATAAAAAAAAATGTATGTATTCATGACATCTGGATAAACAAAAACAGCAGATTTGAAGAGCATTCAACAATTTTATTTATATTCAATGATCTACATTAAAAGAAAAACACCGCAAGATACAAAGCAATAAAATATCTGTATTATCTGGAATCAATTTCCTGTAACATTGAAGTATTAAATTTCAGTAATCATTATTATTATTTTTTTTAATAAATAATTTTATTATGATTATAAAAATATGCAGCGATGATATGATGAAAATAATACGATGTTGTGATGAGATACTAAATAATATACATATTAAAATAAAATGCAGCTTTTTGCCTCTTCTGCTGCGAAGTAAGATGATATAAACTCTGAAATGTCGAAAATTTCTAAAGTGATGTAATGAAGGAAAGTTTATCATCGGGCAGGCTGCAGAATGACAAAGGAAATTTAAGCTAACAGTAAGCTGAAATAAATTTGATATGATTATGATTACTGCCCAAAAAGGGAAACTTAACAAATCCACACACAAAAGAGAAAAAAAAGGAAGGAAATTTGAATTCTCCGATAACTCTTGAATCCTACTAGGCCCATGGATAATTTTTTATAACTATGCAATAGAAAATGAAGGATCATAAACTATTTTAACTATAAATTAGAAGAAAAATTAGTTATCTCCATTTAATTCCAACTACCTTTGCTTTTCTTCGACAGATACGTGTTTTTCGTCTACAATGTGCAGACTTCTTCAGTGTCTCGTACTAATAACTTGACTGTGTCTGTGTCGAGTTATTAGTACGAGACACTGAAAAAGTCTGCACATTGTAGACGAAATACGCGTATCTGTCGAAGATAAGCAAAAGTAGTTGGAATTGAATGGAGATTACTAATTTTTCTTCTAATTTAAAGTTACAAGTATTCCACTAAACAGCTCAAACCCTCTAGGATTCAAACAATTTTAGTTTTAAAATCATTAAATTTGTTTGAATAAAGAAGGAAAAATATTATAGTAGAATCTGTAGCATGGGCTAAAACTGCATAAATGTGCAGCTGAAATAGCATAACAAATATTGCGCAGGGGTGTTACAATACAAAATGATAACAAAAATTTTATCTGAACTGTCTGCATATCTGCTGATTTTGGTCCTGCTGCAATTGCAGGCAGACCTGCATTATCATTGTCACGAAGGAAAAAAAATAATTAAATATTACTATACAATACTTGGGAACTCTATGGATGATCTGAAATTATATACCGTATAAAGAATACTTCCGTTTTTCGTAGAAGGGTAAGATTTCAGCATGCACCTTCCTTACCCGGGTCGCGCTGCCTACATCGCCTTGGTGCGACTGCCACCTAATGTATAGTTGACGCGATACAGCGTTTCTTACTCAGCTGCTGTTTGAGCCGCACCTCCTTGGTGGACAGACGCTCGACACGCACCTCCTCAATCTAGCTGAAGTCAGAAGGACAACAGTGCCCAGACTGTACTTCCAGCTAAGTACGCAACCCTTAGCTGGCGGTATTTGTCATCTATAGACCCGTGGAAGCATGAGGTAGGAACTTGTGAGACCAGAGCTATGTTGCGGGGACGCACGCTCCTTTGCTTGCGACTCACCATTTTGCAGCCCTACTTTATCGACTCTAAATGTATTGACAAAAAAAAGCAACTACGTGGAGTTGTCCAGCGTCTTTTTAATGGTTCTAGCATGGGATTTGAACCTGAATTTTTTGGAAAGTGCTGATTCTGAATCCGTAGTTAATCTCACTAGGCCATGCTGACTCGTGAGAACAAACTTGATTAATGAGCATGTTATAGCTCTCGACAGTGCTCTAATTTTTATTTTGGGATATAAATTATTGCTGCAACACCATCATGCATGAGTACGGTAAATTCATTTCGTGCATTTCACAAAAAGGTGTAATGATAGCATTTCACCAGATAAAAAGCATTTTGGATGTTTCATACAATATGCGAGACATTTGTTCTACGTACAAAATAATGTTTACGAAACGGGCGAAAGCTATTTAACGAAAATAAATGTTCAGTGTAAAAGTATCAATCATATAAACTCTTTAGAATTATGGATCCCAGCCTAAGGATTGTGTACTTTGAAATTGTGTTACATATTTTCCATTTTCATTGAACTAATAAGCTCAACGTGCTGTGTTGTGTTGCGGTTGCTTAAAGGGTGATACGGTCAAAATTTGGTCAAGGGAAAACGCGTGTAAATTGATGAAATCGTTTGTTTAAAAAATCAAATTAAATTTCTTTTTCAAGTTCAATTAGTATAAAATTCAGGAAAAATATTCAGTTAGGCTTCCGCTTTTCCAAATCCGAATTGCCGGGCCTTACGCTTGACCCCTGCCATCAGATTTTGTACAGCCACCTTGTCCACCTTCTTCGCCGCAGAAAGCCAGTTTGCCTTGAACTGCTGCTCGTCCTTAGCAGTTTTTTTGGTCTTCTTTAGGCTCCGCTTGACAATAGCCCAGTATTTCTCAATTGGGCGGAGCTCTGGCGTGTTGGGAGGGTTCTTGTCCTTGGGAACCACCTGCACGTTGTTGGCGGCGTACCACTCCATGGCCTTTTTACCGTAATGGCAAGATGCCAAATCCGGCCAAAACAGTACGGAACAACCGTGTTTCTTCAGGAAAGGCAGCAGACGTTTATTCAAACACTCTTTCACGTAAATTTCTTGGTTAACAGTCCCGGAAGCTATGAAAGTGCTGCTTTTCAAGCCACAGGTACAGATGGCTTGCCAAACCAGATATTTCTTTGCGAACTTTGACAGTTTCGTGTGCTTGAAAATATCTGCTACCTTTCCCCTTCCTTTTGCCGTATAAGACTCCTGTCCCGGAAGCTGCTTGTAGTCGGCTTTGACGTAGGTTTCGTCGTCCATTACCACGCAGTCAAACTTCGTCAGCATCGTCGTGTACAGCCTCCGGGATCGCGCTTTGGCCGTCGTATTTTGTTTATCATCGCGATTTGGAGTCACTACCTTCTTGTAAGTCGATAGTCCGGCTCGTTTTTTGGCTCGATGCACGGTTGTAGACGATACACCCAGCTTATTTGCGGCATCTCGGAGAGATAGGTTAGGGTTTCGCTTGAAACTACCGGCAACTCTCTTTGTCGTCTCAGCGGCTTCCGGTTTTCGATTTCCCCCCGATCCAGACTTCCTGGCTGTCGACAAACGTTCCCCAAACACTTTAATTACATTTGTAACAGTTGATTTGGCAACTTTTAGCGATTTTGCCAACTTTGCGTGCGAGTAGCTCGGATTTTCGCGATGCGCGAGCAATATTTTGATACGCTGCTCTTCTTGCATGGCATTTTGACAACTGAAGAGTGAATTCCAAAATCAAAATAGGAGCAACATTCTACACACACACACCTTCAAAATGAGGGGTGTTCAGGTTTTTTAAATGCAAAATTGAAAGAAATACGTCAAGTTGATATTGACCAAATTTTGAACGTATCGCCCTTTACCAAAACCATGTGACAGAAAGAAAGGAGCAGCCTGATAAGAATTAGAGTGTCGTTCAGGAATATTTTTTTTTTTAACTTCTCTAGTTTTCAGCATTGTATATCAATATATTCACCTATTTTATTCGAATTTGAAGTTAAACAACATTTGAAATAGTGAATTTGTAATGGATATCACAATATCAGGGTGAAATAACCGAAATGTGAAAATATATTTCCTAGTCACTGCCTAAAAGATTGAATCCTACCATTATTTGCTATATGTTTTTCAAAATTCAATTGTTTTTGTTTTCTATTATGTTCAATTTCAGAGCCATAAAAATATGTAATGATTCTATTCTATTCGACTTGATATGGCTCGGAGCGTATGGTGCGGTGTGTCCACACATCCTTCCTCCTCTGTAGATTCGCCGAATACGTTGTAGTTCAGGTACATTTGTTCAAATTCAGCTTGTTTTACGGAATATTCTTTGCGGTTGATGCAACGCAGGGGGCGCCTGTATCTTATGTGTTTGATGTGATGTGCTATTGACAGAAAAAAAAGATTGGACGTTAACTGGCTGCGTTTGTGTTGAATAATATTATTCTTGATCAGTGATCAACCAGTAGATGTCTTATAAATTTTGTTTATACAAATATTTAATTCTCTAACAATAATTGTAGATACAAATACTATTCTATGAGATATTAAAGGTTAAAATTAAAGTAGCAAAAAACGGCTGAAGTCTTTCGATGTGAGAGTGGTCAGCTATGTTGTAGATATACATTCTCTTATAGCTAACTTTCGTGCTCATTTTATTAATATTTTTGAATAATTATTGATCAAATAAATTAGTAATTCACTTTAAACCATTAACTAAACCTATGAGATCCACTACAAAAGAAAACGGAACAATGCATTGAAATTTTAGGTATATTATTGTTCATATGATATATGACTTCAGATCATCCCTGGAGTTCTCAAGTTTTGTAAAATAATTTTCTCGTGGCTATGATCATTGCCTCACCTTGATCTTTGCCTTAACTTTAGTCGTAGCACAAAGCTTTCTACAATTGCAGCAGGACTACAATCTGCAGATGTGTAGTTGTTATTATAATTTTTCAATAAAATATGACATTGACATTGCCTATTGATTTTACTTTTTTATCATAATCGTTACGATTATTATCATTACTAGGATATTCATGACTCATTTTAAAACTATTTTATTATTCTTACCTCGGAGCGCATGTAACGGTATGTCCATGCAGCAGGGTAGGTAGACTGTAGATTCACGAAATTTGACATGGTTCAAATCTATTCATTGAATCATTTACTCATTTTACAGAATCATCTTTTGTGATAAACGCAACACAGTAGGCCTGGCCGCTTTGACACTTGTATCTTGTATTTGATATGCTGCAAGCATCAATATTGACAAAAACAAATAGGTCTCCAGAAAAAAATAAAAAAAAACTCGTACTCGTACTGACTGCGTTTGTATTAGATAAGAACTTACTAGTTTTGAAAAAATACCAACGGAATGTAAGCAATGAATAAACTTTTAAACTAATTTATTTTTTATTTAAAGTGTGCTAACATGCCGTGGAGAAGTTTAAACTTTTGCTCTACTGTATTTTTAGGAACAGAAATCAATGGTTAATTTCCTCCTTACTTCAATATGTTTTTTTTTTATTTAAAAACTTAATATCCGCAAGGTGCTGCATAAGTTTATTTTTTTTTATTTTTCATATTTGAAATTAATAAAAAGAACGATTGTAGGCAAACAGAAACCAATGAATGGATTACTCAGGCACTCACTCTGTCACTCTGTCATCTAAGTGACCGATTGGGTCTAATGACACATTCGGCCTAGTGACCCATTCAGCCTTCTAGTTTTAGTATAACTCCGACTCTATGGCATTCAGCTTTCTGCTCCATCATTCTTTGAAGAACCAATGGATTACAAGAAAGAAGCAGATAAATGTAGCACGCGTTGTGCTTATGGTTATAGTTTTGAAGAGATAATCGAAAATTATCAACTCAAACAAAGGTAAATTGGATAGAAAGGAGCTTGAACATTATTTCCAAGGTTGAATATGATGAATTCACTTATTTCTACTGTAAGATGAAATTTAACGTCTTTCTTTCATTTTGAAAATCTTAATCAAAAATTTTTGGAATTCTCAAGAGTCGTGGACTCGTAGGTTCCAATATTTCTTTAATGTGTTGAATAAAAATGCCTTCTGCTACTTGCCTTCGCCTTATAATATGATAACCCATGTTTCTATCTCTAAACAACATTGTGTCCCATTCTTGATGATTGCCGCTAGATTTAAACATAAAAAAATTAAATTTCTTTACTAAAACTAACGACTGTATAAGCACACCTTATTTTAACAGTTACTTTGAATATAATGAAATATTTCAACATATTTTGGCTGCGTCCTTTTTTTTTGCACATTTCTGAATGACATAGCATAAAAAGAAATGCTCAGTTTTGTGTTACCTATCAAAATGCGCGATCTTACTCAGGAACAACGAAACAGTATCGTACACAAATGGTCCACTGTGAGCGGACTCTCCTTGAGAAAATTGGCCAAGGAAGAGGGTGTAAGCGTCGGAGCGGTACGATCTGCGATTCGAAAATATAGAGAACAGTGTACGTTTGAAGATGCGCCAAAAAGTGGTCGGAAATCCGGTCTTGTTAGTCCGTACATTGATAAAAAGATCAGGGATGCCTGCAAGCGAAAACCAGCGACTTCCGTTCGGGATGTTGCGAATAAACTAGGGACCTCGTCGAGTAACGTCATGCGTGCCAAAGAAATACTTGGGCAAAAAACATACCGGAAGTAGAAAAAAACCAAAAACAGGTGATGAAACGTATGTGAAACTAGATTACAAAACGCTTCCCGGACCACAACTCTATACTGTAAGCGAAGACAAAGACATCTCCGAAACGGAGAAGGCAATTTTTACCGAAAAAATCGGTAAGAAGGTTATGGTTTGGCAGGCAATATTCGAGTGTGGTAAAACATCTAGTCCGTATATCACAACGGAGACGATGAACACTCAGAAATACGGTAAGGAATGTCTCCAGAAGCTATTATTGCCGATGATCAGGCAGCACGAAGGTCAAGTAGTCTTTTGGCCTGATTTGGCGTCATGTCATTACGCAAAGAGCACTTTAGAATGGTACAAAAGTCAAAATGTATGTCCCGTGTCGTAAGACATGAATCCGCCGAACTGCCCGAAGGCACGGCCAATCGAGACTTTAACCACAGCAAAGCTTCGAAAATTCATAAAACCAGCGGACGACATCCAAACAAAAACAAAAGATTGGCCAAAAGTGGTCAAAATGGTGGGAAGTACCACTGTGCAGAAGCTAATGGGTCATGTTTGAGGAAAAGTTAGGAGTCTTGGCTATCTATATAAATAAAAATGAATTGGGGTTTCCTTTGTCACGATTTAACTCGCGAGCGGAAGGACCAATTGGCATGAAATTTTGTATGCAGAGATTTTTAGGGCCGGAAAATAATCTTATGATGGTTTGAGACCCCTCCCTTCACTGGAAGAGGGGGCTCCCATACATATGAAACACAAATTTCTACACTTCGAGAACTAATCAAGAAAAAGAAACGAAATATAGCATGTGTGAGTTTTTGAAGGCAAAAAAGGTTTTTATGGTAGTTTGAGAACCCTCCCCGTCATAAAAGGGGGGGCTCCCATACAAATAAAACACAATATTCTGCATAACTCGGGAACTAATCAAGCAAACGGAACGAAATTTAGCATGTGGTGGTTTTTTAAGAAAAAAAATGTTTGTTTGTTGGTTTGAGACCCCTTCCAATCCAAAAGGGGGGAGGAGGGGAGGCCTCCGATACAAATGAAATACAATATTCTGCATGACTCGAGAACTAATCAAGCAAATGGAACCAAATTTAGTATGTGGTGGTTTTTGAAGACAAAAAATTGTTCTATGTTGATTTGAGACCCCTGCCCTTTCTTAAAGGGGGGGGGGGGAACCTATTCAAATGAAACGCAAATCCTTGCATAACTCGAGAACTAATAAGAGAAATGGAACTAAATTTCGCATGTGGAGGTTTTTGAAGGAGGGAAATATTTCTATGGTGATTTGAGACTCTTCCGTCATATGTGTAGGAAGGGGGGAGGGGGGGGATCCCAAACAAATGGAACCCAAATTTCTGCATAACTCGAGAAATAATCAAGCAAATGGAACCAAATTTGGAATGGAAGAGTTTTTAAGGCATGAAATGTTTTATGGTGGTTCAAAGCCCCTCCTCTCTCTAAAAGGGGGGCTCTCATACAAAATGAAACAAATTTCGAACCAAACATGAGAACTATACCTACTGCTTTGCAAATTTGTATTCAGTGGTTTTTGGGTCCGGGAAAGCATCTTATGATAGTTCGAGAGCCCTCCCGTTTCTAGAACGGGTGGGATCCCATGCAAATGAAACACAAATTCCTGCATAACTCGAGAACTAATCAAGCAAATGGAACCAAAATTGGTAAAGGTGAGTTTTTGAAGGCAAGAAATGTTTTTGTGATAATTTAAGACCCCTCCTCACTCTGAAAGGGGGGCTACCATACCTACGAAACACAAATTTAAACCAAACATGAGAACTATCCCTACCGCTATGCAAATTTGTATGCAGGGGTTTTTGACACCCCTCCCGTTTTAAGAAAGGGGGCTACCATGCAAATGAAAAACTATTTTCTGCAGAACTCAAGAACTATTCAAACAAATGGAACCAAATATGGCATGTGGAGGTTTTGTAGGCAAGAAATGTTTCTACGGTGGTTTGAGACCCCAAGCAAAAGAAACCAAATTTAGCATGTGTGAGGTTTTAAAGGCAAGAAAGGTTTCTATGATGGTTTCAGATTTCTCTTCGCCCTGAAAGGGGGGGCTCCTATACTAATGAAATACAATGTTCTGTATAACTCGAGAACTAATCAAGCAAATTGAACCAAATCTGGCTTGTGGAGGTTTTTGTAAATGAATACTGTTTCAATGCTAATTTGAGACCCCTCTCTTTTCTGAAGGGGGAGGTGGGCTTCCATACAAATGAAACACAAATTTATGCATAACTCGAGAACTAATCAAGAAAATGGAACCAAATATGGCATATGGAGGTTTTTGAAGGAGAGCAATTTTTTTATGGTCATTGAGACTCTTCCGCCTTCTGAAGGGGGGGAGGTGGGGGGGGGCTCAAACAAATGAAACACAAATTTCTGCATAACTCGAGAACTAATAAAGCAAATGGAATCAAATTTGGCATGTGGATTTTTTTGAAGGTCAGACATATTTCAAGGGTGGTTTGCGACCTCTTTGCCCTCTGAAAGGGGGGGGGCTCTCATACAAATGAAACGCAATTTTCTGCATAACTCGAGAACTATTCAAGTAAATGAAACCATATTTGGCATGTGGGGGTTATTGGAAACAGGATTTTTATATATATTAAAATGGATTTCTGTCTGACTGTCTGTCTGACCGATCGGAGTGAATATATGTATGCAGGTACTTTTGGGGCTGGGGAAGGTTCTTATGATTGTTTGAGACCGCTTCCTCCTTCCAGCTCGCATACAAATGAAACACAAAGTTCTGCATAGCTTGAGAACTAATCAAGCAAATGGAATCAAAAATGGTATGCGGGGTTTTTTGAATGCAAGAAATGTTTCTATGGTGAATTCAAACACAAATTTCAACCAATCCTGAGAATTATCCAGGTAACTAAGCCACAAACTGTGTATTGTCTGGATAAGAAGAAGAATCTGATAGAAGTTTGAACTCCTTATTACTCAACAAAAAAACTCATTTAAAAAAAGCGTCAGTTCTATGTAATGTTCATTCATTTAGTTGCATAGTGATTAAATATTTTGATTAAACGAGAGTAAAATATCATATAAAACACAAATACAAATATGATTTGCCAAATAAAATTATTAAAACTAAAAAAAACATGACTTTTTTACATACATTAATTGTTATGTTAAGTATTCTCCGTGCGTGGAGTAACGATTATGATGTAGAAGGAGATGTTCGCTCATCACCATGTGGTACCAAGAGTGAACATTAATGTTTTTGGCTAGAATGAAAGATGTGAAGAGAAAGTGTTGAAAGTTCCGTCATTGTGCGGCAGGCTGGAAATAGAATAGATATTTTTATTTTAGGAAATTGAGCGGCCTGTTGAAGTGGCGGACTTGTTCCGTTGCTACAACCTACCCCGCAGTGGGATGTTAGGCAAGAATTGACGTCTATGGTTCGAGTACCACTGGATAAATGCCCTTTCGCTCAATTTCCTAAAATTAAAACATCTGTTCTATTTCCAACCTGCCGCACAATGACTGAACTTTCAACACATTCTCTTCACATCTTTCATGCTAGCCAAAAACATTAATGTTCACTCTTGGTGCCTCATGGTGATGAGCGAACATCTCCTTCTACATCATGACATTTTTTGTTATGTTGAAACTGTGCTTATACTTTCTGGAACAGTCTATAGTCGTTTTTAAGATCGAACTTATCGAAACGGTAAAAAATTTCAACCACTAGACGCCTCTACTAATTAAGGTAAATAGCTAACAAAAGCCTTTATTATCCTATGAATAACCATTTTTATGACATAACAAGCAACAAAAATATAGAATTGATATGCAATCCAATTTTCCTCCACTCGATCGCATCAATTTTCTATACTTCTCTTTCAAATAGATCTATCATACCATCATCACAACGTTCACGGTTCCTCATGCTGCAACGAAACCTCCTTTCCTAGAATTGACCGAGCAGCAAGTGATAGTGTGCTGAGGAGATTTTCGAAGCTTTCTGCTAAATTGAAATTTGATACTTTTCAGAAGGCAATAAAAGTTTATCCCTCCTCCTTCTGGCAAGGTGATTTCGTTCGGATAACCTTTCACTCTTTTCGCAACTGCCTGCGGTGTGTCAGTCGAAACGAAGTGCTTCTGCAAACGCAATCAAATATCGTGCATTATTAACGATACTTTCTTGACTGTTTCGTGCCAGGGTGATACAGGTGGATATCGAAATTGATGGCGATTTGTTCGAAGCAACTTGCCTCTTGGCTGTCTTTTTCCAAAATACGTCCCGACTGAAAAGAATCTCGAGCTCGCAAGCTCTGGAAACATAGGGGTTGACATCGAATTAACCTCCCGTTCGTAATCGCTTTTAATAATTTCCAAATCTCATTGAATCAATTAAATCCCGGACACCCGCCCTCGGCAAGTGCACGCGCACGATCGACATCACTCTAGTTAGCGCTGTATTGTTGTAATCGCATCTGCTGTCGAATGACACTTTAAACACACCCGTGGCACGGTTCCAACAAAGTGTATATAACTATCTTTAATTTTGAGCGCTCATAAATCAACGCTTCTCCGGGGGTCGTCCGGCGGCGTAAAAAGCGGTGTCATCCGCATGTAAAGCAAACAAAATCAAACCCTTTTGCCCGGGTGCAACCGTTAGATTTTTTAGAACTACCTCGGCACTCTCGGCATACATTTAAATTTACTGTCAATAGAGAGCATGGTTTCGAGCCACAAACGCGTGTTAGGGACCCTCGTTAGTTTTTTAATACTGTGGAAACATTTTTATTATTAAATTGAACCAGTTGTGTCAATAGAAGTGGAATCAGTTTTCAACCACTTCCTCCCGGGCGGAAAATTTAAACTTAACCGCTGCCGCTGCCGCTGCCACTGCTGCTGGTTAGAATCCATAGTGTCTCATTTAATTAACTGGAGTGGAACGCGTTTCCCTGGTTGTCATAATCATAGAAGTAGTGGAAGCCTCGCGAAGCTGTTACTGTAGCGCGGCAAAAAGTACAGGGCATGTGCTATCCCTAATTTGTATGCACCCACAGAAACATGCCAATTGACGTGTGCTGTGCAAACTCTTTGCTCCGATGCCAGGAGCGTTCCAGCTTGCCGGATAAAGTCTGCGACCGTGACGGGATTACGTTAATTGGATGCTGCCAAACAATGAGGCCTGTGACCCAGAGGTGCCGATTGGTCATCGACGAGTGACGATCTGACCAGCTAGTGCAGAGCAGCGGGCTGTGCGCCTTGTCAACATTTCGGTGATTTTGTTTGAGCATTCAATTAATTTTTGGAGGAGTGGCGAATCGCAAATTTGGGAAATTAATTCCGGAAGTGATACGGAAAATTGGAAGGTTAAAAATGCAATGCATTTGTTTGGAAGGTGGGACGTGCAGATGGCAAATGATGACTGCTTGCTGACTGCTTTGGCATGCTCGGTGATGTGTTTTGAAATTGGATGGTGAATTGACAAATGTATTGTTTTTATTTTTTATTTATAGCGTACACTTTTACGATCATGAATGTAACGTGAACATCGATTACAAAACAGGAGGAAAATTCATCAAACGACTGAATGTTGTTAAAAGATGTATTTAAAAAAACTCCATGACTTAAGGGGGGATATACAGTTAAAACGAGAAAAAAAGCTCATTTTTGAAAAAAAAAATCAAGGAGAAGTTTTTACTCAAATCAATTGAAACTTTTTTACAATTATATGTGTTGTAGTACACAAAAATATTTATTTTTAATTTTTTTTCAACAAAATGGCGGCCGTTAGAGATGTTTTGAAAAAGTCGTTATATTTTGCTTGTGCCAGCGCTCCTGTTCGCAGTTTTTATCTGACACCTGCTAATCCAAAAAAAAATACATTAATAACATTTACAGTTAGTAGATGAATTGAAAATAAAAAGTAAAAAAAAAATTCACTTTTGGCGTAACTTTTTTGAAAAAAAAACCCAAATTTTTTCCGCCATTTTAGAATTTTTTTTTTTTTTATATTTAATAATAAAGTATTACAATTATTTTTAATTTATATAGAAGGTAATATTATAATATACAAATCCTATGAGTTTCATCTTAACCGAATAATTAGTTATTGAGTTATCACCGGCATAAACTCCGAAAATACTGTTTTGAGATAAACGCGTTGAAAGTTTGTGCAAGCGGTCAAGCGTCTCTTTATACCTACTGCGCGCGAAAAAGGCGTCTTCGAAAAACGATGAAAAGAAACACTTGGAATTTGAATTTTGAAAAAAAAAAAAAGGTTTCAGGAGCGTATTCTACGGGAAATTTACTAACTTCTTAGGCAAAAAAAATGAATTTTTTGCTCATTCTAACTGTATATCCCCCCTTAAAAATGACAAGCAAACGCTTGGCACATGTAAATCATATTAAAAATGCACAACGAGTAAAGATTATCCCAACAGCACATCTTTGATTAGAAAAACCGCGGTGTTTCGCTCTTTTCCTCGATTAAAACTAGTTTAAAAAATGAAATGCAAAGTTTGAACTTTAATGTCAGACCAACGTTTCTTAAATCCTGCGCTTAATTCAATGCCGTGGTCAAAAAATTAAAGTAAAGGAGAAGTACAAAAATTTCGATTTTTGGAATTTTGGACAAAATATTAAAATGTCAATATCTTTTGATCCAGTGCACGAATTTTAAATAATTTTTTATGGAAAAGAACTCAATAAAATTCATATTGTTTACCATAACACTATATTCTGGAAATGAGAAGAAAAATTTGTATTTTCCATTTAATTCGTTATTTATCCACACCAATCCCAATACAGAATATGTACATGGCACATACCTACCTAAATAATGATTTTTTTTTATATAAGACCTCGTTTCAATTAAACCCAAAGAGGAAGGTCATGTTGGGTCTACGGGAATGCTAAAACGTGTACGATATTGAAAGGTGTTCCATTGAATTGAACTTCATTACAAGGTTTTTATCATTTCTTTATTGAGGTAAGACAGATTAACAAGGTATTCATTTTCGGCATCTGGGGAAACGGTTCCGCCTACTATAATTTACATACAAAAACAATTCGAAAATTCTTGCAGCAAGCCGTGCTTTGAAAATGACGTGTTTTGCTTTTGCTGCGTTATTTTTGCGGAAATAAAATTAAAAGTATTCCTTTTTTCAACTCAAGTTAATGGTGAAATTGTAGTTTTTCGAGTAACTTGCGTAGGACGTTCTGAATGGAATCCCTCTCTTAGTGTTTTATGGTCTTGTTTCTTTAGAAAAATTGTGCGTCGGTAGTTTTTTCCCCATTTTTTGTTTTTTAGTGCCCCACTCCCGCATCCGGACGAACTTTCCAACATCAGAAAAGGAACATTGGTGAGGTTGTTTAATATTATCAAAAATATAAATTAACGCCAGATGACAAGCCAGGATCTAGAATGTCCATTTATGATTCTGGAAGTGTGAAAACTATTCACAAATCCATTTGATATGCGAAGATTTTCATGCCGGGCTTATTGTATATGAAGATGACTTCCGAATTTACGTGTAGGAACAGGCATTCTTGAAATGAGTCGTTGGATTTCCAATATAGCTATCACCTTCAATCTCCAGGGGTAAAAATGTTTGCACATAGTGATAGCATATAAATTACTCTAGAAATGCAGACTAGTTTCTTCCATAAAAGTACTGCCGGACAGTGTGAGATTGACTGCACACACACACACACACACACACACACACCAACACCCACACACACACACACACACACACACACACACACACACACACACACACACACACACACACACACACACACACACACACAACAACAACAACAACAACAACAACAATTCCAAAATTCCAAAATTCGTGGTTGATTCAGTGCACTCATATTAAGGAATATTCAAATCAAATCACGGTTCGATGACAACTGATGTACAGTGGTGGTCACGAAAATAAGGCCACCCCTTCACTCTAACAACAAAATCGATAAAATTCACAGTGAAAAACATCACAAGAAGAGCTCTCATCTGTCATTATAGAACTTTGTTAAACAAATTAAGTTGAAAATAAATCTGCTAGGGTGTCTCTCGTGCATGGAAAAGATCATTTATCCAGCTGCTGACAAATTCGGTTGGACACGAAAACAAAGCCACATAACCGGAACCGCTCAAATTTGAAATATTATACGAAATTCGTCGATGTAGGCTGTGTTGAACTAGTTAATAACTAAAAAACACTTGATAAACAATATATTCAATCTATTTATGTTTTGATATACAGCAAAAATGTGCGTGCAATTCATTTTTCACACTTGGAGAAGGCAATTGATTTTGAAATGGCATAGTGAAGGTAAATCTCAAAGAGAAATCGCTAGAATGGTAGGGCATCTCGTTGGATGGTGTAAAATGCACTGAAAGTACAAACAATATTGAAAACCGCGGATCTAAACGTAAAACAACAAGTCATACTACGACCGTCGAATCAGTTATGTCTCCAAATATGATCCCTTCAAATCAGCTATAGCAATAAAGCGAAGCTTCAGCTTGAAATTAGTGCACGTACTATTCGCAGAAGATTTCTAAAAGCTGGTCGTTGGCTATTCAAGTTCCTCCTACTCAGTAAAAGAATATTCGAAACAGGCTAAATTTTGCGAAACAACATTTGAATTGGTCTGGTCCCGATGGCATCAAGAAATGGCGGAACGTACTATGGAGTGACGAAACAAAAATAATTTATTTGGATCGGATGGTAGAACCTACGTCAGTCGACCACCGGGCTGAAATTTTCACCAGTGTAGCCTTAGAAGACGGTCAAACATGGAGTCATTTAAAAATAGTAAATTTTCACCAAAACGCACATGGCCTTATTTTTATGACCACCACTGTATTCCACGATTATATCAAGAACGGACAGAATCCTCATTTGGAACGCAATACAAATTTTGCAAAATTTCACAGGATTGTCTTCAAGATTCCTAACGGTAAAATCCGATTAAAACAGTTTCATAGCATCGAGTTGTCTCATGGAACCAGCGTACACTGTTGTCGGAGGCGCAAAAACGTGATCGAAATTGTTTTTACCCCAAAAACTACGTTTTTTTGTTATAGTTTCTTAAGCTAAGTTGTTTCATGAATTATTCTCCATCGTATTATGTTCAAAATTTGGTGATTATTCACCCTAGTACTGCGAAAAACATATATTTTATAATTTTTTGTAAATAAATATAAACTTTATTCGGCAACGTTATACATAGAAAATATTATTTATTCTTATAAACGCGTAAATTTCCTCTCGTTTAATTCTCAGCCAAAGAAGGCGTAATCAAAGAAATTGTTTGCGATCTTTCATGCGCCCTACAACAATGTTTGCAATCTTCTATGCAACAAACTAGATTCGAGCTATCTGGCTTTAATCTAGATTAAATATCCCATCAATTTCTGCCAAATCTAGCATTCTTTTTATGTGCGTTGGATAAGGCAGAAAATTTAATGTTTCTTTTATCTGTGTAGTCAATTTAGAGACCCTCCTGGACTTGAGCAGAAATAAGGCAAAAGGTTTTTTGTGGGAGAATGAAAAGGCGTGAACTTCCAGTTTCGACGATTAAAATTGATTATTATTCCAAATTTCAAAGAGATAAAAAAATAGAAAATGAAAATAGCGGCTACAAATGTAGGTCCCTAATACAAAACAAATTTTCCAAAGCCTTCATACGCCTATCTATTGGTTTTAATGTAAATGTGGAGAGTTTTCTAATAAACATCTCTTAAGTCCAGTTTTTTAATATAAAATATCATTTCAAACTATTAAAACATATTTAAAAAACAAAAAGACAAAGAAGAAATTTTGTCAGGTGAAATGAAAATGTTTGGTTAAGTTTTACGACACCAACGATGAAATCTCTACTGATGATGATGATGATCATTAGTAAAATATCTTAGTAAGGTTTAAATGCTTTGAGAGAAATTATGTATTACATAAGAAAAGCTAAATCATTTGTTTTGTATTTTTTTGACCATCCTGGACAATTCCGTCGACAAAGGAAAAATGCGTCATAATAAAAAAAAAAAGGTTTGTAGTCGTTTTCGAATTATTGACTTAGGCATCCAAGGCACAGCGAGAGACGAACGATTGCATCTGGATTTAACAATGATTGATTCATACCGATTGACACTGAAGAACAGTGTTGGAATTCTCACAAAAACATCAGTTCATCATGCGCTAAATTTTCACTTGCGAACTTCTTTTGTGAACTTTCTGGGATGAGAGAATGAAACATCGCGAACTTTTGACGTAGACTACGTCTTACGGCAAGGGTAGGGTGTCAAATGAAAATCTAAAATTTTGCGACCGTCACGAAAAACCGTACGTTTTGTACGCGAATAACTCGAAAAATCCACGATAGATTTACATGATTTCTTCCTCAATCGGTCGGAAATTTTACCGCGCTCCAATTCAATTGTCAAACATTTTTCTCAATCAATAGTAAACTATTGAAAATAACGCAAATATAAGGTGATGTCTTATAATGTCATTTTGCAGAGTAAATTTACCAAATTTCCTATCACAGATTTCAAATCGAAGCAAGGAACGTCTTACATCATCTTCTTCTTCTTTGTGTTAGAGAGAGACTATAACCAATCATATGATTTGTCTCTCCATGTACGTCTCGCATGCAGCTGCGAACGGCATAGAAGGCACACCTAGCAAAATTTTTCCTCAGTCGTTTGGCAGCATTGAAGCTGTGCGGAGCTGGTCGCAGGAGCTGGTCGCAGGAGCTGGTCGCTGGGAGCCGGTCGCTGGGAGCTGGTCGCTGGGAGCCGGTCGCAGGAGCTGGTCGCTGGGAGCTGGTCGCTGGGAGCTGGTCGCAGGAGCTGGTCGCAGGAGCTGGTCGCAGGAGCTGCTTCAAGGCTCCACCAAACTGGAGCGTTTTCAGTCGCGGCGAAACAATCGCCAAGAAGAGGTAAGATGGCGGCCTTGCACAAAACCGACGCGATGTGCGCCCTCATAATCCGCCATTTTGCCTCATCGCGACGATCGCTGTTTGGGAGAGCCTCGCTGCTACCACCACCAGCTGCTACCTGACCACCAGCTGCCTCTGCACCAGCTCCGCTGCCGTACAAATGAAGGCTCACCAAACTGCAGCAATTTTTTGCCACCGCGGCAGCAATCGCGGTGGAAAAATCGCCGCTGTAAGATTACATGGCGGCCTATGGGAGCGCACAAACCAACGCGATTAAAAACGCATCGCGTCGGTTTGTGCCCATAGCTGCCATGTAATCTCACAGCGGCGATTTTTCCACCGCGATTCGCTGCCGCGGTGGCAAAAATTGCTGCAGTTTGGTGGAGCTTCATTTGTACGGCAGCGGAGCTGGTGCGAGGCAGCTGGTGGTAGGTAGCGTAGTGCAAAGGCTCTCCAAACAGCGATCGTCGCGATGAGGCAAAATGGCGGATTATGAGGGCGCACAATCGCGTCGGTTTTGTGCAAGCCGCCATTTTACCTCATCGTGGGGATTGTTTCGTCGCGACTTCGAAAACGCTGCTGTTTGGGGAAAGCGTCCTGGGGGCGAGTAGCAGTCAGCAGTAGGTGGTTATAATCTGTCCTTTTGAGGACAATAAATTTAAATAAAAGAGTTGATTATTCAAGAATGAACTAATCTTAAATTAAGTTCGGTGCCGTCGGTAAAAATTTCACCCAGCTGGTTGGCGCTATCCATTAATTGATAATCTCGTCCTTTTGAGGACAACCAATTGAATCAAAAGAGTTGTTTATAAAAGAATTAAACTTTTATTTCGTTTGGTTTGTGCGCCTAATATGGTGCCAATTCGTTCGCCGCAACTGCAAAAACGCCTGCATGGAAGGCGAGCTGTCGGGAAAATTTTGGCTGGTTGGCGCAACCCGCGATAAATCAATAAATGCTACCAGATACAAATCCATCTTTGCTACTGTCAATTTAAAATTCTCAGCTTGAGAGTTTGTTTGATTGGGATTTTCGTTTCAAATTGTCGATTGGCAGCCAGTGGTATTAGCAAAACTTGTTTTCCTTCGTCGCATACCTTAAACCACACAAATTTCCTATCATGGACACCATTTTCGATGTCGAACATAATATTCCGAACCAACATTCTCTGTAAATTCCAATTAGTAGTGTTATAAACAGTTGTTCTGTTGTGTTAACGATTCGCGTTGGATAGAGTCCTACCTCTAGGAAGAAAACTTTTTGAGAAACAGTGAAAGTGAGAATGCCAAACCGATTTGATCCAGAACGCTTGCGCAGATTCAGGAAGCGCATAAAGAGCGAAAATACGGGAAATCCTCCGAAACGACCATGCACCGATGCCGAGCGAGCTCGTAGTTATCGGGTGAAATTGAAAGCAGCAAGAGGTAATGCGTTGCCAACAACTAGTTGGGACGCTGGAGAAGGTCCTTCAACTCGAGGTAGGAAATTGATATTTATTAAATTTAAGGGATCATGCTGAATCATTCTTGATGACAGTCATTACCTCAACATTTAAAATTGATATAAATCAGAGTCGCTACTACTTTCTTGCTGTGAGGATTTTGATAGAGTTCGATTCGATGTTCATTCACTAACAATCGAGATTTATCAATTTGAAATAGCAAGGTGAGTTTGCGAGAGCAAGATAAAAGATAGGAAAACATACATGGAGCAGCGATTCACCTTAAATCAATTTATCAAAGAGCATGTCATCATAGCAATTGAATATCTCTCTATGTTATTGCTCCCTGTCTTAATAAATGTTAACATAGTATTAATTGTATTCTGGTGATGACACGCGCCGCGTGCTTATACATCATATGAACCTTCAAATGATATCGATACAACTAAAGCGCTGAACATGTTTTAATGCGTGATTATTTTCTCAGGTGTTTATTTTATATTTATAAGAATTTATCATATATTAACCAACCTTTTCTCCCATACCCATTGCAAAGAATAATGATATTTTATAAAACTCACTCTCTTTCTTCTGCGAGATCTAATATATTTATATATATTTCGATTTCCTTAACGTTTAAGCCATAATGGATTCCCTAATTTACCTGATATTCACATAGAAACATGAATAATAATTTCACAAGAAAACCATAGACTATATTTTAGGTACGCATTTAACCTTATATTCCCAACTATGGCCAAATGTATTCATCACATAGTAAAATGTAGATTATAAAAGTTTTCAATGGAAAAGTAAGAGTGAGCGGTTGTGTATTTTTCGAAGGGCTTATTCATACCAATACCTATATAACTAAATGAATATAGTGGGAATTTTAATGTTTTGAAATGGAATGGCCGATTGATTACATGAGAAAGTCATTTAGATGTTATAAAGTAGCTTTCTATTCCGTATAGTATACCGAATATAGCCGAATGCCCAATGCGATAATATAAATAAATGCCCGGAGCGATGAAATAAACAAACTTTACTGAAATTCGTTCGAACAAGTATCTTTAATGATATCCTTCGAAAGTTTTCGACTCAATAATGTTATTTGGTGACTTTTCATGGTCCAGTACAGCAAACGCCTTGTTAAGCATGTCTTAGCAAAGGTATAACTAGTTGAATATCGTTACTAGCTAAATTATTGTATGAGTTATAGTTAAAACTGTAATCGTGCGCTACATAATCGACAGAGCCAAGGGACATGTACCCTATATACTTATATATAACCTTACAACAACTGCAAGATAATTTTTGTTATATTCTGTTTGATAAAACTTCCTAAACTTTGAACATTTTAAGAGACGCTTACACATTTGAAAATGTTGCAATTGATTATTGTGTTTTCATAACAATCACTAAACCTGCCGGATATTTTCTAATAACGAATTTTATCGTAATTTGAATTCTAGAGTATTTCAATGTTTATTATTACCCTTGAAATCCAGAATTGTTAAAATTGCATAAATTCTAATTCTTTGAATCTTTGAAGTTGAATTATGCAAAGGCATACTACAACTCAGATTGTATACAAATGATCCGAATGGTATGGTATTTAAATGGTGAATGTTGAAAAGGAGAGAAGGTATCAGTCAAAATATATGTTTGTATGTACGTATTATAGAATTTCCTCCGGTGCCTGTCGTTACTGAAATCCCCCAACGATGCAAAACATTGTTGATGGTTCCGGCGATGGTGAGAATTCCAAGATGCAGGCCATTCAGTCACAGTATGACATACGAATAAACATTTAGTAATGTTAAGTGATTATGATTATAAGAATGAGCAAAACTATCATTAATTTAATAATTTTATATTCCCTAACAGATCCTTAACTATCTTCTAGACCTTAAAGATAGTCCATCGTAAAACGTGCAACCGTGGCCGTTTCATCATTTAAACCAAAAGGCCCTTTTCAGGGCCACCAAAGAGTTATAAAGAGTGTACAAGAGAATTTTCCTACATACTGACTTCATAAAACTTCAGGGCCACTAAATAATATCTCAAGAGCGTACAATAGAATTTTCTTACTTACTGGCTTCAAAACGCTGGTCTAATGTCCCATAAGAGCAGCACCCGTCATATTGTGACTTAAACTGCTTCTATCGGTAAGGGTAAGCGACCTCGCACGAATAATTGAAACCCTTTTAACGCTAATAAACCACACAGAATTTCCCTGACATTATAATGCATCACTTGGTTTAACGTAGTCTACGTCAACCGGTCGTGTCTTGTACACAACCCCACTCATTTTTCTACTCGAATCACCGACGTGAGGAAACGAATAAAATCAGATCTTTTTTTGACTCTCTATCATTACATCACATTCGTGCTTGAAAAGCAAACTGCGCATTTCATGGAAATGAAATCTAGACAGAGAGATATCTCTCTTAAATGACATCCCGCATGACTGTGTGGTCGGGGAGGTTGGGTTGAATTTGTCCTCAATGCGTCACGCCATTTCAGCAGAAGTTTCTTGCCACTCGACTTTTGCGGCGGCACAATACTTAAACAAAAAAAAACAATCATCACAACTCACGTGAACATTGCCTACACATACTCACTAGAGAAAAAGAACAAATGCCGAGCAGATATTTGGTTGGATCGGATCTCGAATACGAGTGAAACGTTGTGAGATGGAGGAACAAAAATCTTTCGCGATGAGAACTGAAACGTTTCCTCACTCTGCGCTTTCATGAACTTTAGATTGAAGTTCGTTTGCGAACATCGAGTGCGAAGTTCTTCGGTGATATATCATTGCACTGAGTAAAGAGTGAACGTTTTTTTAACATGATTTTTCCAACACTGCTGAAGAAGTCTGCACATTGTAGACGAAATACGCATATCTTTCAAGATAAGCAGAGGTAGTTGGGATTAAATCAGAGACAGAAATTTTCACCCACTTGAGAAGAAAAACTTCCTTTTTGACCCGCTTGGAGAAACAGATGAGAATGTGAGAAGCGAGAGACTATTATACGCTCACAGCAGTTTTTGCGAGAAAACCAACGGCGATTTAATATTTTCGGAGAGCATGAGTAGCTGATAAATCGTTTCCTTTTCAGTGAATCCTAGATGCTGATAATTATTTTTCACTTACTTTGTTGACAACTTAAAATCCACTAGTCTTTATGCTGGTTTTATTCTGACATTATAACTTGATAAAAAGCCAATTTTTCTTCATGTTGTGACTCCTCGTTTTTTGCTCCTCGTATACGATCTAGGTAGCATGTTTTCAGTGAAAAATGGGACATGAGAAATTGTATTCGTTGAATTTTGGAGAGAGATATTTTCGCATATGCAAGAGAGAGGATAATGAATAATCGGCGAAAAAGGAGAGATGAAAACGTGAACGGTTCGCTACACATCGACAACCTGCTTGAGAGAGAGGAGCATGGTATTCACCCAGCTGAGTGAGAATTTCAATCTCTTTATTAAATGGAAAATACTATTGTTTCTTCTCATTTCTAGTTACAAGTATTCCACTAAACAGCTCAAACGCGCTAGGATTATTTATGTCCTGTTTAAAAAATAAATTTTAGAGGTATTGAAAAGTATTTTGCATTTTTGCTTCTGCATATTTTCCATAAAAATCTCGTTTTTCAACATTTTTAATGAGATAACAAGATTGAAAAATTCATATTAGGGTATGGAACGGCTTAAGCACCCCGGGACCCTATTCCAAGCACGGAGTAAAAGTTAACCTACACCGATGAAGCAATGATGGGTCACCATTGTTGGTCTCTGATTCCAGAAACAAGTTCAGAACATCGAAGACTAAATCATTTGATTCAAAACCATTTTTAATAATACCCGAATAAATTTTTTTTTTTTTTGTATCAACTCGGTTTTCTATCCTGGTGTGTCTCAATCAAATTCATTGATAGAGAAATGAATGTTCCATAAAAACTTTACATGCGATGTTTGGATGCTTACTACGACACCAAGTAGTGGAACTCTGAAGCTGTGACAATTTTCTGACTCATAACTGTGACAATTTTCCACCGATTTTATTCATCAAAAGCTCATTTTCTTTGGATTTTAATGAAATTTAAGATTAATTCAAATAATTATTTCTTGAATCCTGTTATCCCATTGAAAATGTTGATAAACACGAGATTCATATAGAAAATTTTGAAGAAAATAAAAAGAATGCCGTAATTTTTCAGTAGTTTCAAAATTAATGTTTAGTCTTCATTGTCATGAAAAAAATGATTTAAAAATGACGCGCTTTATTCAAAGATATTAACATTTAAGTAAATGTACTCTTCTCCAATATCCAAAAAAAAACATTTTTTTTGAAGATCTCAAAAACGGCTCTACCTTGTTTTTTTCTGAACACTGCATTGAAATCTGCGCATGATTCTGCATTGGTAATAATCATCACCTTATCGTGTTCAAAAACGCTGTAAACTAGTTTAATTGTCATTACCAGTTTGAAAAAAAAATAGTTAATGCTTAATTAATTTTTTTTGAATGGCTTTTCTGTTCTCTTTTTCCATCATAATAAATTATTAAGGATTTTAATACTGGTAATAGTAGGAAACTGGTAGGGATAGGTAACAAATTCTCATAATTTAATCATCCTTTCAGAACGTGTAGTCAAATTTCTTTCATTTAGTTAAAAAATTGGATTCAATACCTTAGTAAAGCAGTTTGAAAGCACTTATTCTAATAAAATAAATAAATTCTAAATACTAAACAAATATTTATCTGCATAATTCAGCAACTTCAAAAAAATGAGGGTTGTGCATAGCACACGACTGGTAAGCGTAGACTACATTAAATTGTTTAATGCAGTGATATTTTAAAAATGTTGGATAAGCCAATCTTCAACTGTGATTTGTAGTGAAACTTTGAAACTCAGGTACTGTTTGGGAGATCAAAGTAAGCGGCACTGATAATCTGACGTGTTGATAGTTTCTGCTGCATCATTTTTCACGAATTTTACATAGTTTAATATTGATTCTGAACTGCCAAAAAATTGTTCAAACGTGACGATAAATTCGAGAAAGTGAACTTTTGCTACGAAAAAAAAACAGTTACCAGCAAGGAAAGTAGCTGCGACCAGTTGGAATTTGACCTTATAATCAGCAGAGAAGAGGACGGTTCTGTGTGTCATTCAAAAGTGGATCTAAATTTTTTAACCACTACTGGCCAGACGAAAAGGTCGAATATCACAACCCTAAATTCATATCAATATAGACAATATAGACAGACAACCACAAGTTGTATAACAGTGTGGAAATACTATAGTATATTTCTATATTTTTAGTCGAAATCGCAATTACTTGTGGCCTTTATCGTATTATGTTTAAATTAAATCGTAAATAATGCATATATCCGACTTCTTTCCGATGTGTCATTTATTCATCGTACTGCGTCACAAACTAAATCGGATATACATCGCTAACCTTTTTAAACCGAATTTGTTATTACATATTCAATCGCAATAATTCAATTTCGTGGAGTGTGCATAAGAAAATCGTGGAGAGCAATTATATAAGGCAAGATTATTTGTAAACGTTGATTTCCAGTGTTTATGATAGAGTTAATGTGAATGTGGTCTCAAAAAACTGACCAAAAGCCTAATTTACAGTGCTTTTTCCAACAGTTTACAAAACAATTATTTCTCCTCACTTTCAAAATAAATATGTTAATGTACAGAAAAACTATTTTATATTTGGTAATTTCTTTCTTAAAAATTACTAGTGGTCACAAATATTCTTGACATTCGGAAACTGCATTGAATCTCCAAGCGCATTAAATGTTTTATTCAATCAAAGCTATTACAGCAAATGTGTTATCAAGGCGAAAACTTGGTTAAGGGCTTATTCTAGAGCGTTTATCCTAGCTAGGCTTGTTTGACGTGTTAGCCTCTAGTCACCCATTTTGTTTAACCCTCTCCAGTGTGTCAAATATTCACTTTTTGTACTCAAAAATATAAGATTACTTTGACGAGTGATACATCCGTTATTCTCTCACTCTGCAACAATGATTTGCTGTAACTTGAATTAATTACAACAAAGCACCACGGAAAACAACAAAATGTTGCATCGATGATGGGCAAGAGACAAGTTGCTATGAGAAAGTGTTGTATTGTAATGTTGCCACGACCTTGTTTTCTTGTCAGGGTGACAAAAAAACGTTTTGTCATTATTGCAACACACTACCAATAGCAACATTGATTTATCAGCAACATTAACAAAAGCGACAATCAGTTGTTGAGGAACGTCCATTAATTACGTCACACAAAAATTGACTTTTAAACCACCCAGCCCCTCCCCCTCCTCCTCCTTGTCACAGTTTTTGTATGGACCTTCAAAATTTTTTGTATGGATCGTCACGTTTTCCGAAAAAAAAACCCTCCCCCCTTACTGCGTGTCATAACTAATGGACCTTCCCTTGTCAAACCAATTACTGATCTGAGTACTAATTGTAAAAGCTTCCAGCTGAAGAAAACTGATTTTATAAAATCATACACTGAATAAAAATAATCACTATTTTCGGCAAACAGGGATCAAATTGACTACTCTACTAAGGAAAAAAAAAAAAAAAAAATATGCGTTTGAAGCCAAATTTCCAATCCAGAGCATCTTGAACATGAAGAAGTTCGAAATTTAGGATTACAGTTGTAACCACAGCATTTCCGATCATGGAAAGTAACTGATATATATTCAACCATATTCATTTAGTCCTCGTGAAGATCAACAGATATTTTGAGTTAATCTGGGAAGTTCTAGGTCGTCCAAACTGTCCTGTAGCTCAGAATGAATTTTGGATCTACAGTTGTAACTGTAGCTTTTCCGGCTAAAACAAGTTAGCGATATTTCTTCAATGATCTTCATTGAATCCTTTGAAAGGTCAACCTCCACTATGAGATGAGTCTTGGATGTTCTAGGTCAATTAAACTGTCGATGAGTTGGGAACTCAGGATCTGCAATTGTAACGGTAACTTTTTCATTTGAGACATATATTCAACCAAGTTTATGGAGTCCTCTGGAAGATCAGCAGATATTATTAGATAATCTGAGATGTTCAAGATCATTTGAACAGTCCTAGAGCTCAGAACTTGTGTTCTTCAGTTGTAACTATGAGTTTTACGGCAAGTCAAATTTACGATATGTCTACTGGATCTTTTGATAGGTCTACCGACATTATTGAACAGCATGGAATGTTTCTAGGTCATTCAAATTTTTTTGGAGTTCAGAACTTAAGATTTCTAATTGGTTGGGGTTCTGCCAGATTGCACCAAGTGGATTTTACGTCATGCGTTACTGAACCCATACAATCCTCACAGAATATTTTTATCGGTGAATTATGGAAATGGATCACCCAAATTGGTTGTTGGTAACAAACTTCCAAGAACCACTGATCTGATTCATCTTGAAATCGAAAAGTTCTATTTGAATAGAGGCGCTTGGTGTGATGTGACAGAACCCCTAGCAATTGTAATTGTAGCTTTTTCAGCTGCAAGGTTAACTTAGAACAGAGCTAGATTGGACAAGATCATACTATAATATCTTTCAAATTTCCAGAAGATTCAATGAACATGATTGACGTAACAAAATGCACAGAGAAAATGTCACAAGGAACTAGAAAATAGATACATAATCAAATTAAAACTTGAAATTACTTATCAGCTCGAATATTGACGGTATAGCACTAGTCGAAATTGCAGAAGCTCTGATGAAACGTATGCAACAATGAGTAGGGCAATGACTCTCAAAACGGACATGGTTGAAAAATATAAACACTGATGCAAATCAAATCATATTTTAAGAATAAAATAAAAATCATATGGTATTAAATCAAGAAGTATGATATGCTTTAGTTCATGTTAACAGAACAAATAAAGTTAAATTTATTGCAATCGTATTTTTTGCTTCAAAGTAGTAAGTATCCAACTATTCCATTATCCACCGACCAAGTTTTCGTTACGTCGAAAGTAACAAATTTGAACAATGACTTAATAACATATTTTCTTTCAAAACTGCTAGCTCATCTAAACATACGCAGACCACCAACAGATGACAAAAAAATCAGCTCCTGAGGCTGTGCGTATACGTGAATGAACTAGATTTTCTCGAAAAAATTTGTTGGAAGTCGTTGGATTTCATTTACTTTTATTCATATGAAAATTTGAGAGAATGATATAGAGAATGCAGAATGCAGACATACACGGCTACTTAGATAGGCTCAAGATTTAGCCAAATTCGACTAAGAAGAGCAAAAATAGTTACTCTCATAGAATGAGGAAAATAGCAGATGTAAGCAAATTTCCCTCATACTCGAACTCATACATATATTAAACAATTGAATTGAAATCCATTGAAACCTTAAAACAATATCTTCATCATTCATGTATTCTCAAGTGTGGATTCACTGAGCCTTACTGTTACATAATCGCAGTCTTTACGCACCGCATTGATAAATTAGTTTTTAATTTCTAATGAACCTCCGTTTACAACTTTCACCTACTCACATGCAGAGAAATTGAATTATTCTATTTAATATACCACTGGTATTTTCACCGGATGAAACAAGCACAAGGTAGGTAAAACACCGTGGTTCGCCACGCTTCAAACCCTTGAGACCAACATCTACCCATGTGAAGGAAGAGGGTAATGTAGTCCTGCTCACCAGATGACGGTCGCTCATACTTGTGATGCTCGATAGGCATCTGTGAATTCGGAAAAGTTGTTTTTTATTCTTTGCACAACAACGGTCAAGTGAAAATGTTCCCGGAAATGAAAATCCGCTGTCACCGGAAAATTTGTGCATTATTAATATTGCAAATGGGATCCGAGCGATTTTAGGGTTGTATAAAAGCATTCTGATCTTCTTCATTCGTGGTAGTTGCTCATCACAATCAGCTCCTCGCTTGCTCTCAGCTTGTTCCTAATGGACTTCTACATTTATTGATTGAGAGCTTTCGATGCAGGAAGCATTTCCTCATTAATATGATTTTGTGGCAAATACAATCGAATTCTTTCCCCAGGAAGTCGAAAAATATTCCATGGCGATAAATTCATAGACCATACTGGAAATTGAACCAAGCACTTCCCAGAATGATGTTGTTTTGTAGCTGCGCCTTCGTCGACTGAGCTAAGGGAAGGGACCCAGAAAATACGACGTGTACTGAGCATTAGAATAAAGGTATTTCAACGAAGCAGGAAAACCTACCCCATTTCACTCATGTTACTACAATAAAACGAGCATCAAATTCAGGTAAGCTTCATCGAACATGGCTGTGCGCAACCAAACATGTCCGACACTGTCGCCGGGTGTAAGCATTTGTATGGTTTCTATGGTTTTCAGCTGGGTGGCAGCTTTTTTCCCATTTTTTTACTGAGTTCCAGCTTCCACTAACCTCTACAGGAACCTGGCTGGGCTGTCAGAGCGTGATATTGCAAGTGAGTGAAAAACAATGGTACTACCTATGGCAAAATGTGGAGAAATGGGACAAATATATAAATCGAATCGCTTCCGGGAATAAATTCCAAGAAACGGATTTCCGGTGTCACCGAAATGCAGGCACACTAGACTGATACAAATTTGAGAACATTCGCATTTTGGAGCTCAATGGGTGTTAGCGAGGTTTTGCAGTGCCATTCATGCTCATTTAAAGAAACACGAAGTTAGCAAAAACTATTTTTAAACTTAATTCACTGTTAATTCCTTTCACGTCTTAATTGAAGATTGATTACCAGTCAAATGTTATGAAAACAAGCGGAAAAATTCGTATAATTTGTTCATCTAAATGTTGCTCACAAAACAGCATTTTTATATGGAAGCGTCTCATTCACAAAAGTTCAAGTTGATCAGAACTTTCCAAATGCTTGGTTTTAGAACTTTTCAACAGATAAATATGGAAAAAGTTCTAGATAACAAATTTTTGCTCTTATTAATGTTCAGTTGGAGCTATTTGACCTAATATGCTAAATTTTTGTATCACTCTAAAGCAAACGCCGAGCAAACCTAGTTGAACCAATGTATTTGTTAACTTAAAAATAACAAAGCTCGCAACTCCAACTGCATCAGCATACCGTAGAATGTTTGTGAGAAGAAAATGCAGTTGGACAAAGCAATGAATGAGGACGGGTGAAAAATGTTTTTTACAGAGGTTCTCGGGGGAAGGTGGGAGCAGAAAAATTTATGATCATTCGTATCTTGTTTTGTTTGTCTTATTTATAGACTGATAGAGAATAAAAGATGCATGTTTTTAAGCACCCGTTTTGCTTGCTAGGTTCTGTTACAAGTGTCCGGTTTGGCAGTTTGCTTACAAAAAAAAAAGCGATAGCATTCTTTCATACCCATCTTCTGGACGGCTGTTTGAATGGCATTGTATTAATTGACTGTACCATAATCTGAGAGTCCTAAGAAAACCCTGATTGTTGTCGATATGTTTTCAACGCCAATTTCCGATCTTAAAGTCCACTGTTAAGCATAGCCTGGTCAGCTCAAGTGATAGTTTTCCATTTTTCAAGAAATTTCATTCAGGCCGGTTTCATTAATTACGAGATATTTGGACTTAACCACGTCAAATTTTCAACGAAGTTTAAATTTCTTCTTGCGCTTTCTTCAGGTGCCATTTTTTGTAATTCCATTTTTAAGATTCAGCAAAAAAATGAAAAACAAAAGTTTAAAA
>JASCZW010008146.1:0-54465 GCA_034211315.2 Aedes japonicus
GTCGTTCATCCCACCAACTTTCTGGTAGTAGATCACAATATCCGAATTCCGAAAGTTGAAGTTTTCGAAAGTTGAAGGGTTGTAGCACTGCGAAAGGAAATATCATCAGGGCGGGAAGTGTCCGTTGGTTGACAATACTTGCCGTTGCTCAGAATCCGGAAGACCCCGTCTCTCAACTCAAACGTGGGGCCGGGACGACTGTTGGACGCGGACAGGAGTGGCTCGACGGCGATGAGAGGGGTAGGGACTTCCTTTTAACATGTGGCAAGTGTGCGTCCCGCTGTAGAGCTGGTTCGGCGGAAGCTTATTTCAATAATATGATCATTTCGGTCAGAAAGCTCAGCATATCATTGAGTTACGGTCATCTCATGCTGGAAAGTGTTGAGGGTGGCAGCATTGTCACAGTAGATGCTGAAGAGCTTGACAAAGTCCGAGGTACGCTGGAACACGGAAGCTGATCAGGCAGTGAACTGTTACTAACAGGAGCATACTTGCCTGAAAGTGGACGTTGGGAAAACCCACTGCCAATCCCGACCGCAACACTATGGTATAACTCGAAAACCATTATCTTCAGACAGGTAATGTCTTCGGGAGATTTAATTTAAAAAATAAGATCTATCTTTTGGTTTGAGTGGTGACTAGGGTGGTCCTTTTATGTTCATAATAAAAAATTTTACTTTTTATTCTTTTGATTTAGAGGATTTTTTGCTTCTACAGAATTGTAGATATTTTAGTTTAATGAAGCATTGCTGAAGAAATTCAACTTTTATCTCATCTACGTATCGTTTTATAACAGTTTTTCTGACTTTCCTTTGGGTGGGATTTAAAAAAAAAACAGTGTTTTTGCTGTTACTTTTTTATTTCAATTTGAATTTGAAAACTCTGCAAAGATGACTTTTAGGGTATAAATTTATGCACATTTTGAAGATACAAGATAGTTGCTAGTTATTGTATTAAAAAAGATGTAGGAGCTGAAGTGTAAAAAAAATATACGTTTTTGCAAGATATCTTATTCCTTTATTTGCAAATATTTGCAAACACAGAGTACGTGAACTGAAAGTACAAACTTCCATCTACAAGATCTATGTAAAATTGTTTGTCCCCTTTAGGAAACAAACTCGTTTTAAAATTGGTAGTTTTACATTTTTTCTGCATAATTTTCGATCAGCTGCATCACAAATTATCACCAAAGACCGCAACATAGCAAGTTTTTTTTAATGAAAATGTTTATATTTGTATACTAATCCATCTCCGTTAATTTATTAACATTAATATCACAGACGAACACACATCGCACATCGAACATTTTGCACTACAAATCATCGTCACTAACACACCTGCGCCATCTGTTGAGCACACTGTCATGGATGATAAAGCTGAACAGATGGCGGTAGTGTGTTAATATTAAACGTGAGAAAATCGAGTATACGCGCTATCTGTGGCGATACTACCAACTAAGAAACATTTGAATTGACCATTTAATGGGTAGTAAACGAAAGAAGCTTCAAGCGTTGTGTCTGTTTGTCTGTGTTGACATATTTACATATGTTTACTAACATTTATTTTAAATAACATTAATAAATTCATCTTGATACATATATTATTGTTTCACTCCACGTTTTTGAGAGCACTTACCACCTCTCAGTTGTCTGAAAATCCTTTGCAGGGTCCTTCTGCTTGGCGTTCTTCTTCTTACAAAGTCTCAATGATGCCTATCCAAACCCGCCATGCTTGCCTATATGGCATTGCACGTATCTCGAAGTTATTGCCTTTTTCAATCTTTGTGCTCAAAACAAACACAGAAGCAAAGCTCAGGCACGTCACTAATCAACGTAGCCTTATTTTTGCGAATTTCTCCCGAAAGGCATACACACACACTTTTTCTCCACCGGTAAAAAATCTTCAGCTTAGCATCCTGCTATGCGCATCGATCGCCAACTTTAGCTGTCATTATTTTTCTGCCCTAATAGTGCTTGAAATCGACTGTGTTTCATCGTAGTTGGAATTGAATCGAGTAGTTGTTGCAGTGTTGGAGAGTAGGAGAAATATTAAGTTGAAGTGAAAATTCGTCAAATGAAACACAGCCTCAGTAGAAACTATATTTCATAACTGCTGATAGACCATTACTTCGGCAGTGGACCCATTTCCGTATATCATCGCTGTTTCATAGCCGTATTAACCCATACGATTTGCTTTTTTGTACATTGTGGCACTATATACTGAGGAATAGCAATAATTGACGGAAATGGATCCACTGCTGATGTAGTGGTCCACCTTTCATACCATTTTTGTTTATGTAACTTATATTTTTTAATAATTTAATGATAAACTTATTTTAGGTTTTAATGATGATGACTTCCATCAAACAGAGAAGCAGAATGAAATTCCTCTGTCAAAACACCGATACTAGAAACAGTTCCAGAAGAACATAGCGCAGAAGAAGAAAGAGAAGAAAAAGAAATCGTCGGTTTATGGTTAAAAAACGATAAACTCTTAGTTTACTGTAAAATTATGCAAGTTATAAGATATTGTCACCATTATGCTTCATTTGAGGTAGCTGACTCTGTTGCAAAATACGAAATCAAAAGTGTTGATGAATTTGATGGTCCTGTTATAGATGTTAGGTGCATAAAAGGAATGTATTTAATAAGAATGAAAAAGTATTTTAGCTAGTATGTATTAGTCAGTTCAAAATCACTATACTGTCATGGTTCGCTTTACCCCCAATAATAGTATAAATGACAATTAAATTCCCCTCTGTGTCCGGTCCGATGGAGGTGGATTCAGCAATGTGTGTGATCATCACTATACACGCCCGTTTCATTTTACTCAATTTTTGAGTTCAATTGTATGCTATCTCTTTTTCTATCCCGGAAATGTTACTCAATTTTCGTTAAAAAGTGGATCAACTCAATTTTTGAGTAGATCCACTTTTTACGAAGACGAGTTACATTTCCGTGAGAGGAAAAGAGATAGTATACAATTGTACTCTAAAATGGAGTAAAATGAAGCGGGAGTGTAGATTATTGCACAGAATGTATTAACCTCACTTTTTTTTACAGTTCAAGGAGCTTGTTTAGAAAGTGTTAGAATATAAATCGCTCAAACGAAATTTTTCATTAGCTTTATCATTCGATATGATTAGATTCTGGAAATGATGCAGAAATAAGCGTCGGTATCTGTTTTCTGGCAATTTTACTTCAACCGTTGAGCAATCTTACAGCAAATATTCTAAGTCCAAGTCCACAAGTCCACTGAACAAACACAACGTTCGATAGAAATTCGATAACAATCAATCCGTTTTACAAGAGACGTAATTCATCGTTGTGAAAAGTTGGTCAATGCAAACAAAAAAGCGAAAGCAGTGACATAAATGCTAAACTGGCGTAGGACTGCTTGTTGATGTGAACAAATTGATGTCATCGAACTAATAAATTTCTACTAAATTTTATTCAGTCTAAAGATTCATGAAACCCTATGCTTTTAGTGTGAGGCATTACTATTGGTTCTCCACGAAAATTGATAGAAACGGCAGTTCAGGTCGAATTAACTGTTAATAATATTTTATTTGTTGGATGTCCAAAGTGCTTGTAAGTGTTAAGTGGATCACGTGTTTACATTTAAATTGAACATAGAGCGAATTACAACGAACAACTTAACTTGACACACAGTGGACTTGCTAAAAGTTCCACAAGGCTGGAGCGGGAATGGAACCCTCACTTCCTGCCAATCGCTTGAACGACGGGTGACGCCGCTAACCACTTGACCACGAAGATGACGTGGGCGATTGATTTGGATATTTTCTCCGGGACACGGTTTTTTAAGCAATACTATGATCAACCGGTGCGTGGTAATGAAAATTTCGATGAGCGCAGGCGAAATTTCAATCAAACATACTCTTTAGTCGGAAAATTGATTTGATCGTCCTGAAAAGGACGGATTATAGTTGTTTACGGAGGGAACATGGCTCGCGATTGAAAATCTCGTCTGCTTTCTTGGGCTACAGGACGATTGGCAGGACACCATTCTGTGAAATGGTCACACCGGAGAAAAGTGTTTTCATTTTCTCGTCGTTTGGGATGGCCAGCTGCAGTTGACGTGGGATGATTCTGATCTGCTTGAACACGTCTGTCCCATACGGATGCACAGCGAGAACTGATGGTCAGTCGGTCCTTCTCACATGTTTACTTACACAGAAAAAAATAATTAATTTTAACCAGCGTGTAAAATTTTCCTTCGTTGGCTTGGAATTACCAAAGGAGGCGTAAACAATGTTTGCATACAACAATGTTTGCAATCTTTCATACAACAAGCTCGATTCAGGCGTTATCTGGCTTAAAGTTTCATGAAATATTCCATAGTTTTCTGCCAATTCTAGCATTATAAAACGCAGAAAATTCAATGTTTCTTTTTATTTGTGTACTTAATTTGTTTTTTATCTCCATTATTTGTTTTACATACTACTTTACAATTTTTAAGTGTATTAGCCCAATGCGCTCTTCAGCTTCGTGCAATTTAACTGTGGAAATATGAACCAATTAGAGCGTGACGAAAATAGGATGCCATATTCGACCAAAAGCTTTATGCGTTCAGAAACTTCCTTGTATGTACTGTTTAATTAGTTTAAACAAATATAACAAATTAAGTTAGCAACAGGGATTCAGCTTTAATGTTCTACCTTTCGAATGAAATACTTATCGTAAAATTTCCATGGCCAAGAGAGGAGATATTATCGTTCAAAGTCTCCAAACCTGCGTAACGCTTTCGATTTCAGAAATTGAGAACGGTGCCCCTATACAGGAATTGAAAAGAGAGACGTAAGTCCTACGTCAAAAACGCATGTAACGCAACGAGCAAAACGATCTGTTAGCCCTTAGTGGACACAAACGCCAAGCGAAGCAAAGGAAACAATACGCAGTAAGGTCCGAACACATGAAGAAAATCAGATCCAACTGTTCTTCCATATTCTCCAGCAAAACCCAGCTAGTGAGTGTAAAAATCGTACCTTACAATTTATGAGGAGATTTAAGGAAAAAACAAATCGTATAAGCGTCCATCTTTCAATACTCGTCTAGATGATTGGGGGCTATTCATAAACCACGTAGACTTTTTTGGGGGGGGGGGGGGTTTGGCAAAAGTCTACGCTCCATACAAAAATAAAATAAATTGTATGGAGGAAAGTCTACGTAGGAGGGGTGGGGGGGGGCGGGTGTTGAGATGTTCAAAAATGAGTCTACGTGGTTTATGGACAGGCCCTTTGGCTGTGGGTAATACCGCTGCTTCGCTTATTCCTCACCCACTTTTTGAGCTGCTGCACTGCAGCGCAGCGTATGAAGTTTATGTCACGTGGACTTTAAGGAACTTAAAAGATCGCGTTCCTGCCATTAGTAGCCAACATGTAGTTTTTTTGCCTAAGACATCTACTTCTCATCACTCTTTTTTGCGTCGCCATATTCTTCTTGAGCAAGGGAGCCACTTATTAACATAATACTGGAGTGCTTAAGAGGAGAACAACAGCAGGTCTTATGAAAGGGTCAGTTGATCAAGCCATATGATCGTCGTATGAGTACTAAGCAAGGTTGTCCAGTTCCACCATTCATATTTAGTTTGATAAACGAGGTGGTTCTAGTGTCTGTAGCAGATGAAATATCTCATTAACGCTCAACCAAGATGGAGTCATCACACTTCCTATTATATTAGCCTTGGCGGATGGCCTTGAAGACTGCTTTGTAGACAACAAAGAAGATTTGGAATTGATCTCTGAAATCAACTAAAATAAAAAAAAAAATATGCAGCGTACGTTGATCTGCATCTTACTGCGAAAAAGTGCAGTTTTTGGGCCAAGAGTTAAAGGAGACCTCGATTACTAATGTGCACATCGTTGATCGTTGTTACAAGACATTTGCGCCAATGCGGTATTTGAGCGAGTATCTAACCGCCTGATTAGAGCATCCTATGACTGTTAAGACCCGTTTCCGGAACGCAGTGCGCGTATCTCGGGATGTGTTGGATGTCTCATAAAAGTATACGCCATCATATTACATACGAGTCCGTCATAGTTCCTGCTATGATGCGAGACCGAAGCAGCGGTTTTAACGAAATACAGTAGCCCAAGTAACACACAAAACATCTTTTCAGAATGATTTGCAAATTGTTTGTATTATAAATGTATTATGAACGTATTGCAAAACTAGTCAAGTTTGAAGCGGTTTGTATTTCTCGTATTCTATATATCACTCTGACAAACGGTCGAGCAAAACATAATTTTTCAAATAGTTCAAGTGATTAATAGTTTATTATTGTTCTTGAAAACATGGTTCCATACATTTATAAAACATAAACATGAAAAGATTTGAAGGGCAGTTCTATATACTGCTGAAATAACATTACACCAACCATGTTTTGCAAAACGTGTTCTTTTTTCTCATTACGATGAATCTATTGTACAAGATTGAGGTTTCAGTGCCAACGAGAAGCATATAATAGATACTCAGAGTTTGCTTCTCAACAATCAGAGTTGGCATAGCAATGAAGCTACAAACATATCACGCCAAGGGCTCGTGTTCAAATCCCACGCTTGGCAGTGTTATATTTTTGTATGAGGATAATTTTTTTCCATTTAATGTTTCATAAGGCTTCACTTTTTGCGCTTTTTGCGTCATATAAAAGTACGAAATCAAGTATTATACACCTAAATTTATAACCTGTTTTTGTCATTTAACCGTATTTTCAACTTGATTAATACAAGCTGTGTTGCTTGGGAGAAAATCAATTAAAATGCAAAGTGTACAGAATATGGCAAACTGGTGCCGCTACATTAAATCGCTTCCAACAGACCACTGGCTTGGTTAACCGACTGACCATCACACGACTGCACAACCAAAAGCTGCCTAGCAACGGTTGCCTAGCCTAAGGTGATACAGGCATCAGCTGCTTAGCCAATGGTGCCAGTGCACCCTCCAGGTGCTTGTCACCTGCTGCCATTTTAATACTGGCTCGGTGCCGCTTATTGCAGCACGAGTCAAGGAGAATTCGAACCCTTTATATTTTGTTCAAAGCTTCGTATGAGGAGACCTCCTTAACTTACATTTAATGTCTGTGATAGGAATAACACTGTACATTTAATAAATGTTATCTACAAAACGTTAGACATCAAAATCTTTGGAGAAATGACTTCGAAACGAAAATGTTTTAGCCAAAATCGTTCCGAAAATCAACCATAAAAGCGCCAGTACTATTAAATTTTCATTGCATACATACAGGCATAATAAGAATCAGCCAGATAGTTTTCTGGGACCCAGCAAGACCTTGTGCTCTTTCTCGGTGGTTTTGTGTTTCACACTGATCACGAAAGGAAAACCATAATTTTTGTTAAAAGGCCGGTATAAGGAACTGTTACTATGTAAAACAATGCATTCAATACTACTGTCAATGAGCGCACATGATGATTTGGCGTATCAGTTTTTGGCTCAGAATTTATTACGATTGCCGAAAAACAGACACCAGTGCTTATTTTGACATCATTTCCTGATTCTAATCGTACAGAATCCCGAAAAAGTCAATAAATTTTTTTGTGATTTTCAAAAATGAGTTTATGAACAGGCACATATGAATTTGCAAAACGAAAAGGTGAGATATGTCAGTGACATATCTGCAATGTCGACGTAGGACTGCTTGTTGATGTGGATGAATTGTAATAGAATTAATAAATATCTACTATATTTTGTTCAGTCTAAAGACTCATCAAACCATCTGTTATTAGTTTTAGTTTTCCACGAAAATTAATATAGTCAACTCTTTATAACTCCTAAAGTGGCCCTAAAAAGGGCCGTTTGGTATTCAGTTGTCCGCTGTTCCTGGAGTGATCCTAGTAGAACCGGTAATTGTCGAGTACCAGATGATGATTTGGTAGACAGTCGAATGGGTGGTCGTTGTTGTTGGTTCTGTTCCATGGAAGAAAAGCATATAATATTAGTCTTTAGGTGTTTTAGGAGCGTTAATACTGTGTATGCAAATCTTGAATTCAACTCTTTAGACCTCCTTAAGTGGCCCTGAAAAGGGCCGTTTGGTATTTTGGTATATACCTGAACAACTTGCGAATCAAGAACAATTTTAAATTCTTGGTAGTTGTTCCTGGTGAAATGTACACCACAACAAGCAGAACTCCAGTGTCCATTACTGATATATTAGCTGCACAAATGTCCCCGACGTTATCGACAACGCTGAACATCTCGTCATGATGTTCACTGAGCTGTTGGATCTTGTGGGTAGCAGCCATAGTGGTAGCCTTGTCCTGCTGATATATTGCTACACCACCTGTTCTCAAGTTGCAGCGTTTGAACTGAACGATGCAGTGGTAGCCTTCAATATCGACTAAGGAGTCATTGTCTAGCCAAGTCTCACTCAGTGCGAAGAATTCCACGCTTGTCAAAATCCGATCTGAGGCGATTTCCATCACGTGAGCGTTCAAACTTTGATCATTAATGCTCATCAACGTGGTGGCAGAACCCTTGCTTCCCAAAACTTGGTGTAGTTTATCCCCAAGTGTTTGTAATCGATGGTTTTCTAAACGCTGCAGCTCGTTCCTGAGGTCTACCATCTTAGGTGAGTTGCTACCTATAGCATGATGAAACTTAAAGGCATTGGTTGAGTTCATTAAATACAGTCCCATGGATTGACTGAATACGTGACAACCCAACGTAAACTAACTGCTGATCCTGGCTTTTATTGTAGTCATATACAATCTCCGGGAACGTGCCACCTTGCGACTTATGAACAGTTAACGCACAGGCACTGACCACCGGAAACTGTATCCGCTTCTCCGAACAGAGAAAATCAGGATTTACATATAGATAGACGCGGTGCGAAGCACCAACAGCTTCGGCAATTTTATCCGGGCTCTTCAAGTTACGCCATGTTGAGACGGTGCGTTGTAATGCTATTTGCATTACTCGGTTAGCTCATAAGATATTAATAAAACTAACTCTTTAATTAGGGAAAATGTTTTGTTCGCCCTGGAAAGGGCGGGTTTTATTAATTGTCGGGGGAATGCGATCGAAATTTGTTTCTCGGTCTGAAATGGCCTGAGGCTGGTCGTGGCAGCCTGGTATGGCCTGAATATTTAACAGGAATCCACAATGGGTACTGCCATTAGTTGGGAAAATTCAACAAACTCTCTTATTGGGAAAATTGTGTTGGTCGCCCAGAAAGAACAGGTTGTATTAATTATCGGGGGGAACATAGGGATCAAATTGGCTTCTCGGTCTTCTCAAGTAGCAGGGTGGGCTGAATGATTGGCGGGTAATCACCCTGTGAAATTGTCAGAACAGAGAGAATCGGGATTTACATATAAGCAGCATCAGCTTCGGCCACTTTATCCGCTCTTGAAGTAACGTGAAGTAACATTACAACCATGCATTGTAATGAAAATGTCGATTATCTTATGATAAAATAATATTTTAACAAACTCTTTAACTGGTAACATTGTTTTGTTCGCCCTGAAAAGGACGGGTTTTTATTTAATTGTCGCGGGGCAACATGGTACACGTTCGAAATGTGCTTCTCGGTCTTCTCAAGTAGCAAGATGGCCTGAATTTTCTCCGGGCTCTTGAAGTAACACCATGTTGAAGTAACGCCATGTAGTGAAAATGTCGATTTGCATATTGTTTTGGTCGCCCTGAAAAGAACGGGTTGTATTAATTGTCAGGATTTACATATAGATAGACGGGGCTCGGCCATTTTATCCGGGCTCTTCAAGTTACGCCATGTTGAGACGGTGCGTTGTAATGCTATTTTCATTACTCGATTAGCTCATAAGATATTAATAAAACAAACTCTTTAATTTGGCAAATTGTTTTGTTCGCCCTGAAAAGAGCGGGTTTCATCAATTGTCGGGGGAACGCGATCGAAATTTGTATGTATGGCCTGAATATTTGACAGGAATCCACTGTATGTGCTGCCATCGTCAGCTGCTTTTTAAGTCACGACCACTTGGTTTAGGGGGATGGATTTGAGTCGAGACTTCATTCGTGTCATGCCTCGCCTCATGTCCAATCATTATTCTTTGAACGCTCATTTATACCGGGTTGGACTGAGCGATAGCAATCTCTGTGAATGTGGACAAGGCTATCAGGACGCAGATCACGTTATTTGGTCTTGTGCTGAACATCGTGGAGTCAGATCGGGGCTCTATGATTCCCTTCGGGCTCGAGGTAGACAACCCAATGTGCCAATTCGAGATATTTTGTCTGTACGTGATTTGGAGTACATGAAACTCATTTATGTGTTTTCGACTAACATTAGCTTTAGATTGTAGTTAGTTTAACCTGTATGTTTAGTTTAAGTATTTTTTTCTGTGTATGTTTGTTTTTCTTTTTCAAAAAATGTTCAAGTCAAAAGAAAACCATAAGTTGTATAGTTAAAAGTGTTTCAATAATTAAGAATTTAAATTTAATGTGTTATGTGAACCAAACCTTAAATTTCCACCCTCTTTCCCATCCGTAATTTGTAATTCCTATTGACCTCGAAACGGCCGCGAGTAATCGGTTTTATCCCCCTAACTTTAAGTCAAAAGAAAACCATAAGGTGTATAGTTATGTGTTTCAATAATTTAGAATTTAAATTTAATGTGTTTTAAACCAAACTTTAAATTTCCACCCTCTTTCCCATCCGTAATATGTAATTCCTATTAACCTCGAGACGGGCGCGAGTAATCGGTTTTATCCCCCTAACTTTACTTTTAAGATAAATGATGTAAAAAAAACATGAAAATTTGGCTCCGCTGGGTACCGACCGCCAGCTGCTGCCACGACTAGGTGGGCATTACTGCTACCAATGCTGGTCGATTGAGCCTGTACAAATAAGTGATTAATTAAAAAAAAGTCACGACAGGCTGGGCACTGCTGGCTACCGACCGCCAGCTGCTTCTGCCACGACCAGTTGCTGGGTACCGAGCGATGCTGCTGGGTGCTGCCCAGCACCGGGAGATCCTCGCAGCTCTAATGGTGCCGAACGAATGAGGCATTTGTTCGGAAATGTGTCTTTTATCATGGCATCGGGTACCATTGCATGAACAAAAGGGCGTATCAACTAAAGCAATGTGAATCAAATTCATTAAAAGGGGAGGGGAATCAGATGTTTCGCCAAACACTAGCGTGAAACAGAATCTACCTCTCGAGAACAAAGAATAAGAAGAAGAAGACGATGGGAGGCGTCTCTTGCTTAGATTTGAAAACTGTGCTAGGAAATTTGGTTAATTTACTCTATGAATCGAAATTACAAGACATCACCTTACACTTACGTTATTTTTAATAAGTTAATGTTAAAAATCAATTAACTTGATTACTAAAACTGATACGTAGAAATATTTCCAATCGATTGGTGCAAACGTTATGAAAATAGTTTATGCAATGACTTAGTTATTATCGCTCAAAATATCCAAAACGACCCGTAACGCGGTCGATTTCAGAAATTTTAGAACGGCGCCCCAGTATAGAAATGAAAGACGTAGTCCTACGTCAAAATTATTTTCGCTAACCATTTTCATTGTTATCTACACATACGCCGAAAACTGGTGCAAGTGCCAAAACTGGCTCAGTGACTCTTTGTCAAGTATGCGCTCGTGTCTTGTATACAATCCCAGTGAATTATCATCGTAAGCCTTTTGGGTTTTGTTGTTACAAATTGGATTGCGTGCGATTTACATGCTCGTTTAAGAAAGAAAAAAAAAAGATTGGTTTGCATACACTACTGTTTGAATAAGGTGTGGCCCTTTTAGTATTGAAACAAACATTTTTTATTCTTACAGCGTCCCTAGTGGTCGGATTTGTAAACTATGACATCTTATGTGTTCCCTATGGTAGAATCCAAGTGAAACTTATGCGCTACTAGTGTCGGGAAGCAGTACTAGCTGATGGTGGTAAACTTATGACAGCCGGTCTAAATTTCAGTTTTTGAAAGAAAAATTGTTGAATAAAGTCAAAAACATTCAGTAGCTAACATTAACCATGGATGAAACAGGTAAGAAATTTATCAAATTTTACAATAATATATCAATCTTCATTGGTATGTCCTTAAAATGAATGATAACGCGTTTTTGAAGCATCGATATTATTGTGGTTATGTTTTGTATTTCAGATCCCCATCCCGAAATCGAGGTCCTTATCAGTCTAATGGATATTCTTGACTATGTTGGGGACTTCGTGCGACCAATACGCGAGCATATTGTGTGCCTAGGCTACATCAGTCGATCAGCAACCAAAATTGAGTCGAGAGGTTTCGTGCTCCCATCCCGGGGAGCAGCCACATGGAATTATGTATTTTCAAATTACCCGACGACAACAAACTTTGGGACTTGGCCTGTTTTTGCAAAGCCAGAACCAAAAGGTGCAAGCATATAATTGCCTTTTGCCTTTTGCAAATTAGCCAGTGAGTTTATTGTTTATCATAAGTGAATGTGTAAACTATATGTATGTATGTAATCGTTACAGGATCAAAAGCTTGGAATACTTATCCTGCACGGATGCAACGCAGGCCTGAGGCAAAAATCAGCCTTTGCTCGACTAGTTCAAGAAATGTGCTGTCTACGCACAAAAAACCGACTCCCGGATAAAAATAACCAACAATTACAATACACACTTAGAATTATATGCCGAGGCTCGGCTTTCTGAAACCGAGATCCGCACCGCCGACCTCTTGGTTTCAATCTCGGCTTTTTTATGTCAACCGATATTCTCGGTTTGAGTCAAACTGAAAACTCATAAAGTTAGCTGGGAATATCGGCATAAGCAAACTGATATATCGGTTAAACTAACAGAAATGAGGTTAACCGAGATTTTGGTTAAAGTGTGATTAAATATTAGAAAGTTTTTACCCTGCAAAGATGGTGTTATCGACGAATCTGGCTGAACAACATGACATGCAATGCCAATAAATGTAGGTTTTTTCACCTTGCCACAAACAACAAACGACTTACTCCACTTGCGAATGAAAACAATATGGCGCATGGCGGTTGACAGATAAAAAGACGAGCCTCGGCTTACAACGCAGCTAAACCGATTTTTCGGCATGATAGGTAACTGAGGTCGGTTGAAGTTTGGTTATCGTTTGTGCTTGGCACCTAGTGTTGCCGAGGATCGGTTCAATAATAAAGTTACCCGATATGTCAGTTACAAGTGATGCTGAGACTCGGCATCGTTCGATTTTTTGCCGAGTTATCGATAAAAACATAACAACAGTATCAACATCTGATGAATTTTTCGCGGTGCAGTTCGAACGTGTTTCAGAGAAATATAAAATGGAAGAAGAAAGGGAAAGAATAATTGTGCGCAATCATATGGAAAACCCTTCGTGATCTGAGCCACAACTTGCTAAAGTGTTGGGTTTTCCCCTGAAAAACCGTGAGTCGTGTTTTGAAAAAGTATAGAGAAACTTTGTCGACGGATTGCAAATCTCAATACACGCGTGTGGCGGGTACTGTCAACCGTCAACTGCGGAACAAAGTCATCAAAAACATTAAGGCAATCCCCAACATTTCAGACCGCGATTTGGCCAAAAAGTTCACGCCGCACGCAGTACCGTGCAATGAATTCGTCTCCGGGAAGGCTTCAAGTAGGCTTCACCAAATAGGGATCAAAAGCAGAACAATGTGGCCAGAATCTATGCCAGAAAACTGTATGATCAGGTGTTGACAAAATTCAATGGCTGTCTCCTCATGGATGCTGAAACCTATGTAAAGGCCGATTTCAAACAACTACCCGGGTCGCAGCTCGGGAAGTTGTTCCTGTCAAATTCAAGTTTGTGTTTGCAGATAAATTTGCTCGTAAATACATGATTTAGCAAGGCATCTGTAGCTGTGGTAGGAAGACCAAGGTTTTCATCACTGATAAGACATATAATTCAGAGCTGTACAGAACGGAATGTCTCCAAAGTCCAAAATGGCCATTCATCAGATCCCACAATGAACCTGTCATGTTTTGGTCAGATTTTGCAAGCTTTCATTACAGTAAAACAGTGCTACAGTGGTATGAAACTAACGGGATTCAGTTTATACCGAAAGAATTCAACCCACCAAACTGTCCCCAGCTCAGACCGATAGAGAGATTTTGGGCTATTATGAAGAGGAAGCTGAAGGTGAATGGCAGTGTCGTCAAAAGCATCAATGAATTGAGAATCAAGTGGAATAAGGTTGCCAAAACGATGGATGAGAATAATGTGCGCCCGCTAATGAAACGTATTCCGGGAAAAGTCCGCAAATTTCTTCGAAATCGAGATGAGTTTTGTTTGTATTTTCCCTCCAAAGTTCACATAAAGTTGAACATTTTAGTTGAAACAGAATCTTGTTTTGTTAATCTTTATTCGAAATATGCGCAATAGACTATGTTCCAATTCTTTTGGGCCACATCTTATCACAAAAATATCTCTCAACATGCGTGCACAGAACAACATAATTACATTGCATTTTGTGAAGCCCTTTCTTAGCCTAAAGTTCTTAAATAAAGAGAAATTTACACATGTTGACATATCGTTTGACTTACAAACAATGTTTGTAAGCATTTGATTAGTTAAAATATTCCTGAAAATTAAACAAAAGGTAGGTTTTTCCAAACCGAAGAATGTGTAGTTTGAACCGGTTAAATTGTTTGTTTAAAACAACAACTCAGCTCAAAACAAACAATAATTTGTTCAAAATAAAGCAAGCATGAATTGATTGAATCAATTTAAAAATAATTTTTGTTTTCGTAGTTGTTATAATAATGTAATAATAAAGTAAACATTTCCACACCACATACCAAACGTACTGTCAAAGAAGAGTTATCGCATTAATATCATAAATTGCTTATTATTTTCGTCTTTAGATACATGTTAGATTCACAGATGCTCAAAAGAAGCAAATTTCCCCGCTCCAGGGTTTTAATCCATCCTACCCTTCTTAACGCGTGATTAGTTCCAGTGAAACCGCAAATCGGTAGAACGCTATGAATGACGTTCAAATAATCATGAAATCGCTCATTTGAGTAAATCGTAAAGCTTGTGGATTAGCTCCAAAAAATTTCGTCGTTATTTTTTTGTCAACCAGACAACTAAATAACCTTGCTGATGATTAAATAGAATGAATCCGCTTTTAAGACCGTTTTTAAAACGTTGCATGATCGGATTACTTCTTTTTTCTAAGCGTTTCAAGCTTATTACTTTTGTAATTAGCTTATTGCTTGCTCTCAACTTGGTGTTCTAAATGAACTTCCATAGTTATTAATTAAGTACTTGCGATGCCAGGTACCATTTTGTATTAGTGGCAAGGACATACTCTATCCCCAGGGAGTCGAGGAATTTTCCTCAAAAAATCCTAGTCCAGACCGGGAATCGAACCCATTCACTTCCAGCATGGTGTTGCTTTGTAACCGCGCCTTAACCGACTGAGCTAAGGGAGGATGATCGAATTAACTCAATTTCAAATTATTTTTGACAGTCTTATACGAACTCCTTTTTAATTACCGATATCATTTCCTGCTATGTTCAACACCTGTAGTACTGAACTAATCTAAAGACACATGTAATCAATTAATTTATAACTGAAGAACTTTATCATAAAGTGTAACTTCCATTTGCATGCCATCAGAAGAATAAATAACACTTACCATGTACCAGATCTTTCAATCTTGTGATTGCAATCTTCAATCTTGTAATCCTTATAGACACGAAAAAAACAACTAGCTCGAACAGCTCAATAAGCTTTTACGAACTGTTCACGTGAAATTTCTTCTGTTTTCAGAGCACTTCAGAGAGCCACTTTAATAAATAAATTTTCCATCAGGCACAAACACGGTTGGTGCAAGTAGAGTAGTTTTAGTTTCACTTACTAGATTTTTTTTTGAATAACGACGAAGGAATGAGTTATCAGCGTTTTTTAAAGAATGATTGAGTTTTCAACGTTCAAAGCATGACCACTCTTCGTAACACTCTCATTATTCGTACCCGTAAACTCCTGATAGAGATAGAAATTCTGTTTCTATTAGTTGAAATTGCACATTTTGTAAACCAGTTTATTGACGTTGCCTAGAGTAACAGCAAAACACATTCACCTGTCTCTTGTCAAGCCAAACCAAATCTCCTCATGAAAACGATCCAACGGGCACCCGCGAAATAATTATTACAAGCTGAAGCTTCACTACTGCATCCACTAAGGGTGGCTCTAGACTGAGTCTCAGCTTGGAAGTGCTTCCTCTAATTTCAGTCATAACAATATCTCACTTCTCTAGCTATAATCACCTACTGAATGATTCCAGGGTTCAATCTTTCCCTGGACGAAACGATTACGGGTAGTTGATGATTTGACACGATGCAAATGAAACAAATCATTCAACCACATCTTGCAGTGATGATGATAACAAGCTGCACGGATGTCTGCTGTGTTGAAAGTGTGAAATGCATCCAAACTGCCATCGGGGTGACATGAAGATGTTCTCTCTGCAAGTCAAAGATTCACATCTGGGACGTGATTGACTTTTAGCGTATTTCAATCAGCGTGTTATCAGCACCCTGTTTAATGGACGCATTTGTGTGGCTCCAATATTGATAGCTGACTCACATGTGTACGATGCAATGTGTTGGGCATATTATGGAATACCGAAACAGACACTACTTGAATTCTAGTTACTATCCATAACTACAGCAGCAACAATACTGAAAGCTCGATATTTTGTGAACTCCGACAGATGATGATGAAAATAACTAGCGTCTACCTGGCTTAACTTAGTGAATGCTTCAGATGCCTCGTCTATTGCATCGGTGTAATTAGCATAATTGTGTGGAATTCCAGTCATGTAAAGCAGTTATAAATTCCAACTCCACAATTTAGAATCGCACTCAAGCATTTGGACGCTTTTACACACAAAGGAATGTTCCAGGTTGACGGAACCAGCTCCAAAAAATTAACTGCTTTATTTTCATGAGAACAATGTTTGAGTCACTACATTTTGAATGCAACCTCAGATGTACCAACTCAAATAATACTTGATATGCTACTGGCAAAGAAATTGTATAAATAAAGAGTGTTTCTTTCGGCTTTGCCGTCATAGTTAACAAACATGGCTAACATTGCTCTACATTCGAAGTTTCGATGTTTATTACATCTCCTTTAGGGAATAATTAAGAGACATTACTTACTTTAATTTAATTACAAGCGTACATAAGCATGAGCATGATTGACCGTCCGAGGTTGCTACTCCGTTATGGTCAGATCAGTGACATGCCGTTCCGTTCACCTAAAGGGTGTCCACGATGAAATTGCCACACTATGAAATTGATCTAACTTTTTAACCGTTGGGTAGAATTTAATGAAAATTTGGGTGGATTTAGTTCATAGTGCATTATTTACATCCTGCAAGTTTTAAAGTCCTGTGATCAAAACTCGCGGAAATGGAGCCGAAAGAACAGCTCGTGCGTGATAAAATCTTGCGCATTCATCACGAGAACAAGGATCTCTCGCATCGTTCCATCGCTAAAACGTTGAGAATCGCGAATTCCACGGTGTCGCGAGTGATTAAGCGGTTCGAGGAACGGTTGACCAGCGATCGGAAGCCCAGAAGTGAAGGAAAAACTATAAGGGACAGCCCAATGGGGTTGTACGCAAAGTTGACGTAGGACTACGTAACTATTTCGAAATAATCTACATATATATCTATGCATATACATGTACATCATATCGTGATATGACTACCAACTGGATCATACATATTTCCCTCCAGATTTGATAAATTTGCCACGAGCTTGGCACGACTGCATTAAAAAGCCACTTGCTTGCGACAGCCGCCGAGTCATCATTCTAGCTGGTTGCTCGCCCGCGTACTTTTCTGCAGGGTACTTGCAACCGTCAGCTGTCAGAGCAGTACTGGCCCATTGCCGCTCTGCACAGCTCCATGGCTGCCGAGCGAATGAAGAAAGTTATTTTTTTTTTTTTTACTTAACATGTTTTATATTTCCATTTGTTTGTCTTACATACTAATTTTTACATTTTAAGTGTTTAGCCCATAGGGCTCTTCAGCTTTGTTTAATTTTATGTGTTTGGTGTGTTTAAAGTGTTATGTGTTTTACATGAAATTTTTTTGTTTAGCCCTTGGGGCATTGTTTGTTAAAATTTGATAACCTACCTAATCTACAACTAAAACTACAATTTGAAAATCCTAGGGGTGGGGAACCAGATTCCGGATGATCTGGTGATCCGATGTCAGGCAGCGTGCCCTGTACCGATTGATAGACTCACTAAAGCGATCGTCGAGCATTTTTATCTCGGCCAGACGGTGGACCTCAGATGTTCTTGTCCTCGGAGGGGTGTTCATTATCATCCTGAGGAACTTGTTTTGTACTCTCTGAAGTTTCAGGAGATGTGTTTTTGCACAACTCTCCCAGATTGGCATTGCATACTCGATGACCGGAAGTATAATTTGCTTGTAGACAGCAAGCTTATTTTTAAGGGATAATGTAGACCTTCTGTTGATCAATGGGTACAGTAGTTTCAACAGAGTATTACATTTTGTGACAGTTTTGTCAACCTGATCCCTGAAAATAAGCTTGCTGTCTAGAGTGACACCAAGATAGACAGCTGATTTGGTCCATTCCACCGTTGTGTTGTTCAGGCTTATTTTACAATTCTCAGGCGGGACAAGTCTGGGAGAATTAGAATGGGGAAACAGGATGACCTGGGTCTTCGCTGCGTTGATACAAATCTTCCATTCAGTGAAGTATTCTGACAGAACATTCAGGCTTCGCTGCAGTTTCGCGGCAAGCGCTCTTATTACCCTACCATTGTGGACGACTGCGGTATCATCGGCGAACAACGACAGAGATCCATTTTCAGGGAGCAGGGGTATATCCGAGGTGAATAGATTGAACAGAAGTGGACCTAATATACTTCCCTGCGGAACACCGGCGGAGATCTCCTGACTACCGGAAACTGCACCATGCAACGAAACACGGAATGTCCTGTCAGAGAGATAATTTTTAATAATCTTCACCAGGAAGATTGGAAGATTGTATCGCTTGAGCTTGTACACCAAGCCATCATGCCATACATTATCGAAGGCCTTCTCGATATCGAGAAGGGCCATAGCGGATGTTTTCGAAACAGACTTGTTCCGCCTGAGGATGTTCATGACTCGATTAAGTTGATGGACTGTAGAGCGACCATGACGGAAACCGAACTGCTCATCCAACAGGATATTGAGCTCGTCAGCAGATGTTAGAAGCCGACGGTGGATCGCTTTCTCAAACAGTTTAGATAGACCTGAGAGAAGGCTGATTGGTCTGTAGCTTCTGGAACATGAAGGATCTTTCTCAGGTTTTCGAATGGGGATAACTTTGGCTGACTTCCAGCACGAGGGGAAGTAGCCAAGACGGAGGCATTGGTTAAACACCACCGCCAGATGGTTGTAGAACTGGGGGCTCAATTGCTTGAGCTCCAAGTTCATGATGTTATCGAAACCTGGGGCCTTCATGTTCTTTGAGGTCTTGATATAAGTCAACAATTCGTCAGCTGAGATTTCCAAATCTTCGGAGAAGTCGTTAGGACTTTGGTCGATGTTATTTATAAGCGCGCTAACGGCAGCTTCGTGTGGACTGACGATGTTTTGACCGAGATTGTGAGAGCTGACGAAGTGTTGACTCATCTCATCAGCCTTCTCTGCAGGTGTTATCAACAGATCCCTTGAGTCATTGACGTCTAGTGGGATCAACGGTGGAATGGGCCTTGGCTTAGTTTTCAAAATTTTTGTCATCTTCCAGAACGGCTTAGCACAATCTGGGAGAGAGCGAATTTTTTCAGAGAAATCATTATTTCTAAGGTCCACCATTCTGGCCTTGATAATTTTGGTCACTCGATTACAGTGACGTTTGAGCGTTGGCAAACCAGTTCGCTGGTATTGCCTTCGAATGGCGTTTCGCAGTTGTATTAAATCTTTAGTGGGTCTATCAATGGGTACAGAGTCACTCACCTGATCAATCACCGGTACGTGTTGCTCCCGGGCCTGGGAGATCGCTTGCTCGATGCTCTGCAGCTGTCGTTCGATGTCATCAACCGAATCAAGGCGCATGTCGAAATCGATATTGTCATCCACGTGTTGTCGGAACCTCTCCCAACTGGCGCGATGGTAGTTCCGTCTGGTGATTCGATGCCGGTTGACCGAGGAGCCAACTTCGGCCACCACCGGATAGTGGTCCGAGCTGAGCTCCTGGTGTACGATCGGCTGGGCGATGTTGTTCCCCATGTTGGTGAGAAAGATGTCGATTGTCGAATGGACCCCGGATCGGCTCAACCGGGTGGGAGTATCCGGGCCCAGGACGGTGTAATGTCCCTCTTCCAGGTCTTCCTGCAAAATTATTCCGTTCCGATTCCGCCGGGTGTTCCCCAGGCTTCGTGTTTCGCATTAAGGTCGCCGGCGATGATGAACTGCCCCTGCCTCCGAGTTAGCTTACGGATGTCGTTTCGTAGGGCCGTTGTTGTTCCGTTGTTGGTACTGGCTTGCTTGGGACAATAGGCCGCGATGATGGTGATTGGGCCGACGGCAGTTTCGACTTCGACTCCGATGGCTTCGATAGTCTGCAGCTGAAAGCTCGGAAGCAGATTGCAGTTGATGTTGTAGCGCAGGGCGATCGCGACTCCTCCTCCACTAGGGCCGCTACGATCAAGTCGCACAATCCGGTATCCTGGGATAATAACGGTGAGTTCGGGCTTGAGGTGTGTCTCGGTGACGATGGCGATGTCGATGGCCTTCCTGTTAAGGAAGTCACCGAGCTCAACGGTTTTGTTCCGGATGGAACAAGCATTCCAATTTACGATGTTGATGGAGCGATTATGGTCCATATTTAAAAATGAACGTCATCGTCACGGATGTGGCGGCTTTGAGACTGTTCCTCCTTGGAGCGGCAGGAACGTAGTTGGCGATAGAGCTCTTGCACGAACTCCACCATTTGCTCCGAGTTGTAGAGCTGTCCATCGACGGGTGGTTGCGTGAAGGTACTGCGACTCGCATTGCCCCAGCCGGGAGGATGAGTCGGGTTGGGGGCGGCGGCGGCTGCCGCGAAACGATGATGGACCGAAGCTGACGGGCGGTTTGCTTGGCGGTGATTCAATGGGATCGGCGGTAGGTTTGGCACCTGATACCGAAGTGACGGGAAATTTTCCTCGTTCATCGGAGGTGGTGGACGGCGATGAGCAGGCCGAGACTTGGTAGATGACTTCTTGCGGATCGCCAAAAATTCAGCACGTTAGGGGCAGGTACGATTGCTGCTCTCATGGTTTGCGCCACAATTTGCGCACTTCAGTACCGCACCTTCTTCCATCGGGGCACAATCGTTGGTACTGTGGGCTCCGGCACACTTGCCACATCGCGGCTTCATGTGGCAGTTGCGAGTTCCATGGCCGAACGCAAGGCAGTTGCCACATTGCGTCACGTCGTGCTGTCTCGGACGATACCGGTCCCACTCGACGATGACGTCGAAAAGGGCCCGTGTTTTCATCAGCTCCGCCATCGTGACGGATCCCTTCTCAAGGTGGACCAGATAGAGTTGGTCCCGGTAGTTACCGTGTTGCTGGCGCCTGATGGGAAACACCTTCTGAGGCTTTAGTGCCGCCGCTTGCAGCTCTGCGAAGATTGACTCCGGTGTGAGTTCTGGAAGGCCACGCAGAATCACCTTCAATGGCTTGCTTCCGGGCGCGTCGTGAGTGTAGAACTCGTGTTTCTTCGCGACTAGGTGAGCGCCGACAGCACGGTAGTCAGCCTCCGTCGAGCACATCACCTTAATTCCATTACTGCACAGCTTGTACAGCGGATGGATTTTGATAGCTGCAAGCTCGGTCCTGAGTGCAGCAATGTCCTTCGATGTGGTAAAGAGCGGGGGACCTTCACCTTCTTCGGCACCTCCTGGATCGGAAGCACGGCGAATTGATTGCTCGCTAGTAGACGAGCGTTGCGATCCACTGGATCGGCGTCATCGTGGCGCAGCCGCTTGGAGCTGCCCGGTTGCGGTAATGTTTCGGGAGCGGATGTCACCGTTGGTCGATTTTTTCGACCCATTGCCACAGCAATAGGTCGAGCGGGAAATGTATCCGAACTTTGAAGCACTTTTTTCTGCTTTGCCACCACCAAAAGATGAGCAAGCGCAGGCGATAGGTTGTGAACCAAACACGCAATCGCGAGAAAGCGGGCGAGGGGAAAAAACGGGAGAAAAAACTTTTACTGCGAGGGTGCGAAAAACACGACCGATCGTGTCGCTTGGTAAAACTGGAATGGAGAAAATTTGAAGGTGTCCGTGTTTTATATCGTGCACTGCTGCATGTGAGACGTTACTTACTTAAATTTGAAGTCTGTGATAGCAAAGTACTGTGTATTTGGTAAATTTACTCTGAAAAATCGGCATTATAAGACATCACCTTATATTTGCGTTAATGTCAATAGTTGAATGTTAAAAATCAATAGTGTTTAATATTTAAATCGAAGCGTAGAAAATGTTCCGATTGATTGGTGCAAACATTTTGAAAATCAATCGTGGAATGACTTAGTTATTAACGTTCAAAACCTATATATTTTTCGTGACGCTCCAAATTTTCGCAATTCGAACGTGTACCCCAGTATTGAAAACACAGACGTAGTCTTACGTCAAAAGTATTCCGTACAACACCAAAAATCACAACCGCGTAGTAGTGGCCTTCAACCGAAATCCGAACGCCTCCGTTCGGGATGTGGCTAAGAAGCTGCACCTTAGCCGAAGTTTTGTCCAGAAGGCCAAAACTAAGGCTGGGCTTCGAACGTTCAAGGTACAAAAGGCCCCTAATCGCGACGAGAAGCAGAACAAGTCCGCCAAAACCCGTGCCAGGAAGTTGTACCTCAACATGCTGACGAAAGTTGAATGCTGCATCATGGACGACGAAACATATGTGAAGGCCGACTTCACAAACAGATCCCCGGCAACCTGTTTTTCACGGCCAAGGATAAGTTCAGCGTTCCGGAGCATGTCCGCACTCAGAAAATGTCCAAATTTGCGAAGAAATTCCTGGTTTGGCAAGCCATCTGCACGTGCGGGAAGCGGAGTGCACCTTTCGTGACCCAGGACACGATGAACGGACAGGTGTACATAAAAGAGTGCCTCCAGAAGCGGCTGCTTCCTCTCTTGAAGGCCCACAACGTCCCAACAATCTTCTGGCCGGATTTGGCCTCATGCCACTACTCCATGGACGTGCTGAAGTGATATGCGGACAATAAGGTCAATTTTGTGCCGAAAATGTTCAACCCTCCCAACACTCCGGAGCTCCGCCCCATCGAGAAGTACTGGGCGATTATGAAGCAGCACTTTCTTTAACGACCTAAGGTAGTGAAGACAGTCGAGGAACTGAAGAAAGTATGGGTTTACATGCAAAAAACAGTTGATTCACAGGTTGTGCAGAATCTTATGGCCGGTGTTAAGGCCAAGGTGCGGGCATTTGCGTATGGAATGTAAATAAAATACGAGTATAATGGTAAAATGAAGTTTAATAGTTATTTCTCAATCCCTGAAAATTTGATGGCAATCGGATGAAAACTCGAATTTTGCGAATCAATTTTGTGTGTGGCAATTTCATCGTGGACACCCTTTATACATCGCTGTCTCCTGCAGACGGGCCGAGTTTTATTTAATCTCGCGACATGTTGCGAGAATGCCGAGCAACTATCCTGCAAAAATGGTGTTCGACGGGAATCCGGTTGGTACAACACGACGTGGGGCGCAACGAACAAGATGGTCAGACCAGATGTAGCAAGACCTAGGGGGTACAACCCAAGCAACACATCTCTGTCATAATTGGTTGCAGAAACTTGTTTGTGACCTAATTTAGTCACATTGCAGTGACTTTGACTTATTTGCAACAAGTGTGCTACTAGGGAAGGTGCCCAAGGGATTGGAGAGGAGCAGCCACGAATCGGGCATTATGGAGGGATATTGTGTATCAGGCTATGTTATAGTATTGTGACGTTATGCCATGAAAATAAAAAAAATAGGTGCCCTTCTCATCTTGAAAACATGAAGTTCGGCGTTTTTCTGAGCTTGGTCCTCTTCATTGTGTGTTGGACTTATCAGACGGAGGAATTGACCTTCTTGGCTACGCCTTCGAATCGAATGGTTTATTTATTTATTTATTCATTTGTTGTTGACATCAACAGGCTCAATGTGGCTCCAATGATGTTGAAAATAAATTAAGTTAAAGCGTAGGGTCAAATAATAAAATACATGTTCACATGTCATATAGTTATTCAACACATGAAACGCCATTGAAAAACGTAGTAAAACGCCGACGCATAATCTGGCGTGAGAGGTGAAAGTCGAACACAGGAGAGGCCCGGTTGAATTTTCGCTGTAATCCACCGTTGGCACCGTTCATGCTGAAGTTGGTACGGCGGAGAGGTAGTCTTAGCATCATGTTATTTCGAAGCGCTCTAGGATGAACGTTAACATTTGTTTGCTCCAGGATTGCAAAGCAGTCTGTTCTGCCTCGTAATGTATCTTCAATAAAAAGCGTCCTCGAGGTTTCTCTTCTGGTACGGAGAAGCTCCAGATCGATCAGCTGGCTACGATTTCCATTGCTGGGCAGATGAAACAAGTAGAACAGCACTCCAATGTGGATCGCACCAGCCAACAGTACAGCGATTTGAGGCAGTAGAGGTCGGAGAATTTGCCATCCTGAAGATGAAGCCCAATGTCCTCGATGCCTTACCAACCACATACGAGATGTGTTGCTTGTATGAAAGTTGAGAGTCCATAATAATTCCCAAATCTTTTACTTGATCCACACGATCTATAAGTCCGTAGGTAAATATGATCGGTTCTTTCTTCCGAGAGAACGCGATTACCGAACACTTCGCAGGGTAAACTACCATTCTGTTTAAGTTTCACCAGTTGGCAAAAGCATCGAATTGACGTTGGAGGAAGCTGCAGTCGTCGTTCGTACGAATCCGAAAGTAAATTTCAAGATCGTCGGCATACGATTTTGCCAAATTGACAGTTCCCAGTAGTGACTATCAGCTGTCGATCGATTAGATATGAGCGAAACCATTGCAGAAAGTTGCCGCTAACCCCAAGTTTTTCTAGTTTCGCAATCGTGATGGCGTGGTTCAGCTTGTCAAATGCTGCTGACAATTCGGTATATATAACGTCAGTTTGAGCTCGTTAAGCTCGTTCGCTTGCAATGAGAAAGTAGAGACACCATGACGAATAACTTAAATAGCTTCGATATCACGCTCAACGAAGTGATTCCACGATAGTTATTCATGTCTCTTTTACTTCCTTGTGGATCGGAAACATATGTGCAATTTTCCAGCTGGTAATGTGTCTCTTCAGGAATACTGACGGAACACCATCGGGTCCAGGATTGTTGGACAACTTGAGTTGTTTGCACATGAAAAAATTCATCACCTTCCTTGCGTTCACGGGGTCGGTCGTCTTCGTTTTTCTTCCACTACCAGCTAGCCGCTGGATCGTCTGGATTTTCTTGAACGATTTTATCACACGGGACACGGTCGACTTGTAGATTCGCAACTGTTTCATGATGTGGGGCTGGCCTGGAATTTCCCCGACCGTGCCTATGATTTTTTGTCGAAGTTCTTCTTGCTTGGAAGTCAAGTGGATTGCCACTTGGGGAAGGTCCATTAATTATGTCACGCAGTAAGGGGGTCCATGACTATTCACACACTATTTCTTCTGACCAACACGGTTTTATGCCCAAGCGCTCAACGGCGACCAACCTTACCGTATTTACATCGTTCATCATCCGTGAAATGGAACGCGGTCATCAAGTAGACGCCATATACACATATCTCTCTGCGGCCTTTGATAAAATGAACCATCGGATTGCAATTTCCAAATACGACAAAATGGGGGTTCACGATCAATTGTTGAACTGGTTCCGCTCATACCTGACTGGGAGATCTATGTCTGTGAAGATTTCAGATTATGCCTCGTCCAGCTTTTCAGTCACATCCGGCGTTCCACAAGGCAGCCACCTTGGTCCATTCCTTTTCCTTTTATACATAAACGACGTGAACTTGGTCCTCAGATGCCTGAAATTATCCTACGCGGACGACTTAAAACTGTACTACGTCGTAAATGTCCAGAAGACACTCAATTTCTTCAGCAGGAACTACAAGTGTTCGACGACTGGTGCCGGATCAACAGAATGTCCTTAAATGTATCCAAATGCTCGACTATCTCTTTTGGTCGAAAACGTGTGATGTATCTCCACGACTACATCCTTCGAGGAACGCGCTTAAAACGTGAAACAACAGTAAAGGATTTGGGAGTAATGCTAGACACCAAACTGTCATTCGAGAACCACATTGCCTATATAGTTTCTAAAGCCTCATCGCAGCTAGGATTCATCTGCCGCTTCGCAAAAAACTTCAAAGATGTTTATTGTCTGAAGACACTGCACTGCTCTTTGGTTCGTCCTTTTTTGGAGGACTGCGCTGTCGTTTGGTCCCCTTTCTACCAAAATGCAGTCCAGAGGATCGAAGCCGTTCAGCGGAAGTTTATACGCTTTGCTTTACGACATCTTCGTTGGCTAGACCCTCGCAGATTGCCAAGCTACGAAAGCCGGTGTAAGCTCATTAAGCTGGAGTTATTGGAAGGGAGGCGTATGGTGGCCAAAGCGTGTTTCGTTGGTGACCTTCTTCAGGGAAACATCGACTGTTCCACTTTACTTAGTCTCTTGAACATCAACACTCGACGACGAAACCTACGTTTACAATCATTCTTCATTAACCGACACTCAAGGACCAACTACGGCAAACACGAACCTGTGCTAAGCATGGCTCGTGTCTTCAACAGCTATTATAACGTGTTTAATTTTAATGTATCCCGTGAGGTTAATAAGCGTTGTTTCCGAAGATGTATGTGTTAATAGTTGTATGTAATGTAAGTTTAGCTTATTGTCATTGGGATAAGCATTTTTATCTGTTGACGAATCAATAATAAATAATAAATAAACACGCAGTAAGGGGGGAGGTGGAGTTTGAGAAAACGTGACGATCCATACAAAAAAATTTAAAGGTCCATACAAAAAACGTGACAACGGGGGGAGGGGGGGTTGTAAAAAGTCATTATTTGCGTGACGTAATTAATGGACGTTCCCTTGACAGATTGTAACGAAATGTAAACATTGCACTACAAACTTGTTTTACCCAACATTTCATCAATTTTTACTCATTCAATAAAAATTTAGACAAAAAAGGAGGCGTGGCATTTTTTTCGAACAGAATTTTTATATGCCAACTCTCATTCAGCATGCAAACAGACTTGATCATTTTATGAAGGGTGTCCCACATCAAATTGCATCACGAAAAAAAAAACGCTGTAGAAAATTACCCATTGGGTATTTTCTCTTGAAAATTTGGGTAGCAGTAGTTTAAATTTTTAACGTAGGACTACGTTTTTCTTTTCTATACCGGGCGCCGTTTCAAAATTATGAAAAATGAGAGCGTTACGCAAAAGTGAAAGGTTTTTGAACGCTTATAACTCTCGTTCGACTGAACAGAATGACTTCATTCATGCATCATTTTATCAAGAAGACTCACAATTTTTTTGCATCAAAATTTGAATGAAGTTCAATTAGTATAAGTAGTTCAATATTTCATTTGAAAATGGCCTTCTTTTGCTCCCATACAAATTTGCATATCAACAGGTTGAAAAATGTGTTTTCCCTAGCAAGGTCATAGGAAACGAGTAACAAATGTCTTCTTCTTCTTCAAACTAACTTTTCCCCGTCCCACACAAATTTCTGAACGCACAAAGCTATTGGTCGAAAATGACATCATATTTGCGCTACGCTCTGATTGGTTCATACTGCCGCAGTAACCTTGCCAGCAATTTTGGAACACGTGGGAATGACCGAACACCAATAATCATAATCAGTTCTCGCTGTGCATCCGTATGAGCCAGACGTGTACGCAAAGTGCGCTGGTAGAGAACGCCGCCCATGAAAAGAAGAAGACCAGAATCATCACACGTCAACTGCCGCTGGCCATCCGCAACAACGAGGAGCCGAACGAAGAAAGAAAGCCGAAGTGGAATCGAAAACATTTCACCCCCGTCAACTAAATCCGTCCTTATCAGGACGAACAAATCAGTTTACCAACTAAAGAGTTGGGTTGAATTTTTCTATTGTGCTGTTGTTAATTCAATTACCGCATCACGGCTGAATATGGCAATCATTAAACGTCGCGTCCCCGATTATACCACAAAGAACGTTGAACAACAAACGAACGAAAGTCTAGAAGGGATAATTCGAGCCAAACTGCAACACATCAGTGACCATGTGGTGGAGTTCGCCATTGTTCCTAGTTATGCATACCGGATTAGTTGCTGTTGGTGGGAAGCAAATTAGGCATATTTCTGTTGAGAAAATCATTCGTCTAGCGTGCACTAATTCAAACTAATTATTGTGGGGCAATAACAGAAGTTCGTCCCCTTTGGTGCAATTTGTATCACATTGCCTTCGTTGGTACCGCCTTCTTTGTGCAATAGCATCCGACGCCATGACATACCAGCGCTTAGCTGAAATTTTGACTCAGTCTTACAACAGTCGTGGGGCTGTGCAGTGGCTGTTCGCACGCAGTTAGCGGCAGCAAGCACCTTGGATGGTGCACCGGCGAGCAGTCGTTGCCCACACTCGCTTCTTTCACTCAATTTTTGAGTACAATTGTATGCTATCTCTTTTTCCCTCAAGGATGTGCTACTCAATTTTCGTTAAACAGTGGATCAACTCAATTTTTGATTAGATCAGCTTCTTACGAACATTTAGTAACATTTCCGCGAGAGAAAAAGAGATAGCACACAATTGTACTCAAAAATTGAGTTAAGTGAAGCGGGAGTGCATAAAGGCGTTGGTACAGTTGGCTGTTGGTGCCGATGCTCCTGTCAACCTCGCTGCGAAAACATGGCTGCTAAAGCCTACGAGTTGGCTGGAAAAGCCGCCCGTGACGAGACAAACAACCCTAGGGGAATCGCAAACTATTTCTCCCTCGTCAATTAAATCCGTCCTTTTCAGGACGACCAAATCAGTTTATTAACTAAAGAGTTTGTTTGGTTGAATTTTTCTTTAGTCGGTTTGTAGTTCAATTACGCTGCGTCTCGGAGTATATCACAAAGACCGTTGAACAACTATCGAACGAAATTTTAGAAGGGATAATTCGAGCCGAATTACGACACGTCATAGACCGACTAGACTATGTGGTTGAGATCGTTTTAGTTGCTAGTTGTGCATAGCGGATTAGTTGCTGGCAGTGGCTAGCAAATTAGGAACATTTCTGTTAAGAAAATCATCCGTCTAGCGTGCACTGATTAAAACTTATTATTGTGGGGCAATAACTGAAGTTCGTCTCCTTTGATGCACTTAGTATCACATTGACTTCGTTGAATGAAAATTTGAATCAGTGTAAGTCAATGTAGTCGTAGTTCTGTACAGAGCAAAATGTGCTGTAGCTACGCAGTAGGCGTGCGACAATACTGGAGGGTGCACTGGTGAGCATTCGTTATCCAACGAGGACGCTGCGAGAAAAAAAGGCTGCTGAAGCCTATGAGTTGATGGAAAAATGCCGCCCGTGACAACAACGGGACAAGAATCAGCCCACGTCACCTGCAGATGGCCACCCGCACCGACGAGGAGCTGAACCAAGAATACCAAGAAGAAACCCCAAGTTCAACCGTGAACAATGTTTCTCCCCCGTCAACTATTTCCGTCCTTTTCAGTACGACCAAATCAGTTTGCTTATAAAAAAGTTTGTTTGGTTGAATATATCTCTTGTGCTGTTTGAAATTTCAATCATCTAACAACGCCACAAGGGCCGAACTGAATATTTCATGTAAAACATAAACATTACAAACACAACAAACACAAAAATTAAACAAAGCTGAAGAGCCCAATGGGCTGAAACACTTAATATGTAAAAAATTAGTATGTAAGACAAATGAATTGGAAATATAAAACATGTTAACTAACTAAAAAAGAAATTTCAATCATTCGATAGGAATCAAATTATTTTGGGAATGTATGTAGTTCAACCATCGTAGAAAATACAACTAGGGCCGTATCATTATTAAAACCAAACGGTCCTTTTTAGAGCCACCAAATGCTATCTAAAGAGTTAACAATAGAATTATCTTACATATTTATTTCCCAATGCTGGTCTATCGTTCAATTAGCACTATTTCGGCCTAGACGTCTATCGGAAATAATAGACTATGACTTCCCAAACAGGCCACAACCATCTACAACGCAATAAGGATAATGATTTTCCAGGTGGTCGATCATATCAACAGAATATGCTCTCAGGTGCATTCTCGCTTCACCATCTCGGAAGGCAAATGTCCAGCTGCAAAGCTCGGGAGAAGAAAACGTACACGGAAGAAACAAAGTCCCCAAAATTTCATTTCCCCCAACTCTGGAGTTCGGTGCGGGAAGCCAAATTTGAGTATATGCCATAGTACTCAAATTTGAGTTACTGTATACAAAGTTTATGGAGGATAAATTTAACCGAATGCAATAAAACTCGTAAAACCAAAGAAGAGAACTTTTCCGCACGGTTAGTTAGTAAATGTTATACAACTTCTAATATAAAGTGCCTATCTCGTGATGATAGAATAAAAACATAAATTTACTTGATTATTTTATTCATTTTGTTGTTTCTTAATTTTTAACAATAACGGCTAGTTTAATACCGTAACATATTTATTCTTTTCGGTTTTTAAATCTAATATACTTCAAATAATAAAAGTATGCAAATGACTTCCATTTTTACTCAAAAATTTGTTGTCAATGAAGTACTCACCCATTGAGTAATGTTTACCTAATGTGCAGAATCAAATTTACCCATCTCTCCAGTTCAACAACAGTACTCAACTTTAAGTTTAAAAATACTCAATTATAGGTACTTTGTTTCTTCCGTGTATAGCACCTTATCTACCGGGTGTTGAAGCATTTTAACCCGATCCTGTCGTTTCCTCCAAAACAATAAGCATTATGACCAGCTTCATAATTGACATTTCCGAGCGGATTGAAAGCGTATCTGCCCGACTGACTTAAATCAATTGGCGGATGGCCCTGACGTCTCTGGAAATTCAAACTGCCCCTCGATCAAGCTGCCGGGAGAGTTAGCTAAACACGAGGTTTCCGAGCGAACCGAAGCCATGGTCAAGTAAACCAGCTTCATGACGAAATGAGGTGGTGTTAGTAGCTGTTCTTTCGAACCTAAAATGGCCCTTTTAGGGCCATCAAAACAACTGGAAAAGAAAGTTGACATGTGTTTTGGAAAGCTGGAGGCTGGGTTTCGGGATAATCGATTGTGAAAAACATCTTTCCTGTGCCGAAGCCGTAATGTTTTCAACATTTGTACTTTTGGCAGTGTTGTACACACATAAGCCTAGCAGAAACCGTATGCAATTGGAGGTGAATGAAACCAGCTTCTTGAGTAAAAGTTTCCCAAATGAACAAAACTCATTCGCACTGCAAGGTATATTACGTGATATAGAGTATCTTGTTATCATATGTCATACATATTATTTCCAGTGAAAGCAAGATGTATGAATGTAGATACCAAGCCAGGCTATATCAATAAAGGTTGTAGTGCGAACCTTTAGTGTATGGGAATTCGATTTAGAAGGAAACCAATTTCCGCCACTCTTTAAACAATCAAGCGATCTAGATTGCACATTGCTTCGTAGTCCTACGTCAACTTTGCGTACAACCCCATTGGGCTGTCCCTTCTAGTTTTTTTTTCGTGTTTATTGGTGTGAGTTTTTCGAAAATTGGAAAAATGGCGTCCCCTGGAAAGCAACGCTGCCAGAAAATCCTCAACTCTCTCTTCGAAACATCGGGTCGTGTGATTAAACGTTACTACGAAACTCTGAGCATCGAACGGAAGGAGAAATGCGGTCAAAATTTTCTATTAGTGATCAGGACCATAAGCATGTCGTGAAAGCGTTCAAGCGGGATCCCAATGCTTCGTTTAAGGATGTGGCCCAAAAGATGAATCTGTTCAAGTCTTTCGTTCAGACAACAGAGGATCGGGAGGGACTGCATACGTATAAAGTGCAGAAGGCTCCAAATCGTGACGAACGGCAAAACACGGTAGAAAAGTCACGGGCCCGAAGACTGTACATCCAGATGCTGACGAAGCCTCATTGTCTCATCAGGGATGATGAGACTTACATCAAGGCGGTTTTCCGGCAGCTTCCACCCAGCACAAGTTTGATGTTCCGGAGGAAGTAAGGAAGCAGAAACTTTCATAGTTTGCCAAGAAGTACATGATTTGGCAAGCGATCTTCTTATGAAGCAAACGGAGTGCGCCGACTACCGGGACTGTAAACGAGGAGATCTACCTCAAGAAGTGTCAACAGAAGTGTCTGCTTCATCTGTTGAAGCAACACGCGGGCCCTACAATCTTCAGGCCGGATCTAGCTTTGTAACGATAAGTTTAGAACCCTATTGTTTGAATCGGTATTTGCAAATTAACATGCGCCTTTGATTAGCCTACAGATAAGTTAAGCTACATTGTGCTTGACCCGTCTTTCTCATCTCCCATACTGCTCGGTTCGTTGAATCTATTTTCGAGGGAGATTCGTCATAATTTATTAGCTGGTATGGACCATCTCCATTTTTTGTTAAAATTTACGTCGCAAAAGATTTTCATAGGCCAGCTCAAGGACAACATTTGTTCCCTTAATCAAAATTTGGGTTCTTTGTGAACAAAGAACTGACGCTTGCTTCACTTTAAGTGGAATGTTCAGTTTGATAAGACGCGTTTCGAACAGTTATCAATACTAAAGAAGTGAGTTCTAGTGGAAATCTTTTTGAAGGTTTTTCGGCAAAAGCAGAATAAAATAAGTAATGGCTATTGAAGTTGTGAACCGATAAAACATTATTTTAAAGATAAGAACTGCTAACGGTTTATTTGAACCGAAGTTATTTAAAACTCAAATTCGTAACTACGCAATAATCAGTAAGACCAATGTAATGTTGTAATTAAAACTATAGTAGTACATTGTTATATTTTGAACCATTTCTAGTACTCTAAAGTTGAATTTGTACATAGCCACGGAATTTTGTAAACCGAACTGTATGTATTGTGTAAAAAGCGCAGGTAAGAAGAAACCTTTTAACTATATGCGTCAGTCAGTTAGATGAAACGAACCTTGTTCACGTTAATAGGAAAACCCATTAACGTGGTTCTCGGTGTCGGTATCGGTGTCGGTGTCAGAATCGCGTCTGATTCAACACCATAGGGAAACAAGTGGGACCTTCTCCAACAGACTCTCGTTGCGCGAGTCGACACGAGAAGCCTTAACATGTACGGTGGTTGATCTTCGTAACGAAAAGCCAGCACGCTTGTGGCTGGACATCACACATTCCACGCTCTAAAGGAGACGCATCTACTCCTCAATTACGGTCCACCACCCACTTTCCCTGGAAAATTCCTAGCTCGAATTAGTCAGCAAAGTAACATTGAAGCTAGTCGAGACACCCACCTTTCAACTTCGCTCAGGCGATACGCTGTTGCGCCTAAAAGCTTTTATTCAAGCCTCTGACAGCTGTTCAAGCCTCTGATGGCTAGATTAGTGGCAGTGGAAAAAGCCAGGGTATCCGCCTGTAAACACACGCAGTAGGAGATCCCACCGTGGCGTCAGGAACATCCAAGCGGACGAGGCAGTTGCCTGGGAAAATTGCACCTAGTGCTCCCAAGAAGCGGCTGGTGTCATGCGGTCTAACCTCATGCTCTACGCGACGTAAAAATAGAGATAGACCCAGAGATGAAAAAGCGGATCAAAGCCTAGCATGCAAGCGTGTGGGCTGAAAAGTTAAAGTATGGCGAGGTCTTCAAAGCGATGATCAGTGACGCTAAGCTGCTAGCAATAGCCTGCTATCAATCCGCAACCTGGACAATGGTTGGTCACCAGTGCATTGTCCAGGGGACATGAGATCACCAGCTGCCAATCCCAAACTGCCTCGTTACTGCTCGGCACTGATTCAGTACTGCCAAATGAATGAGAAAATTTCAGAATGTGTGTTCCTTATATATCGTCCACTGCTGAATGAGACCTCCCTTGCTTACATTTTAAATCTGTGATAGCAAAGTACTGCTGGCAAAACAAAATTATAAGATTTTAACTTTTAATTTCGTTATTTTCTGTAGAAATCGAATCTATTTAAAAATTTCAAAATGAGTAGGTCTTAAGTCTCTGAAAATCTGCAATGATATGTTGTGATTATGAGTGTTATGTGTTTTCCACATATGAAAATTTAAATACATCGATATGGAGTAACATCGATGCCTTATAAGTGAAATTATAGAAAAGTTTAGAATAAATAAGGTTTCTCTGAATCGGAATAGTATGATGAAATTCTCATTGTCTCCTTGCTGAAGACGTGATACTTATATTGCTACGTAGTAGTACGTTTATTTGAAGGCACTGAAAGCAAGTAAGATACTATCAAGATGGGTCGCAATTCACTGTTTCATTAATTAGAACTGATTGAAAAGTTTTAAATACCCGTCCAGTATTTAAGGTATCCCAAATTGAAATGGGATGTGATAAAACGATTGTATCAACCATATGAAAACAAATAGAAATAATCTTCGTACTATGGAACTGCAAATGCAGACCACTCTAATATCACTAAGCAAAGATAAAGAATGTGTGGCGTCAAAATCAACGTTGACACCCACTGTGGATCGTGCTGAAGGTTCAGTAAGACTAGAACTACAAGATGGAGAACCATCAACAGCGAACGCAAATGTAGGGAAAGATAGATAGACCAGAAATTACGCGAAAAAGTTGAACCATCGTCAGAGGACGCTACTTCAGAATATACGGAGGAAGCAGAAAGACGTGGAGGAACAAAAGTTGGAGAACTATTTACGTCAGCAAAAATACTGGAGCGCCGGACAGTTAATAATAAAATAAAAGTAGCCCGATTGAAGTTCTATGGCCATGTGATTAGAAACGGCGGCGAAGGTATATTAAGGACCGCGTTACGGTATAGTTTACCGAACAAAGAGAAATTCGGAAGACGAGCGTTTTCCTGGAGAACTTCTATACGGCAAGGCATCGAAAGAAGTAAAATCCCTCTGGAAGTATGGCAAGAATTGGCATGTGATAAAACGTTAATGGATTCTGAAAACCGAAAATTAAGCGCTTCACTGTGTGAACAAGATGATAGTGGTAGCAAGCAGGGCGAAAACTCGGATGATGACATGCTGGGAATTGAGGGGTTCTCAAGTGACAAGTTTCAATCTTGGAAGGGTTCTCAGCGATTCTGAAGATATTTGAAGACATTCTGCATGTTTAAATGCACATAAAAAATATGATAAGATCAAGTGATAGTTGATCGCATATGAAAATAAATCAAATTAAGCATTGCGCAAAATATCTCTAACTTATCAAAGACCGAACAATCATAATCGAAACAACATTTTGACGATTCTACTTATATTTACCTTAAAACTTAGAAGTGATCGAGCTGACGTTTTCTTCTAAAGAACCTTTCTTCTGGAACTGTTTGCCTTCCAGATGGTGGAGGAAGGATGTTCCACAAGAGCATATCTCTATGATTTAGGCTGGCTAGGAAACGTCCGTTACCTAAATATGAAGTCTGTGCTAGGAAAGTATTGTGTAGATGGTGAATTCTAAAACATCACCTTATATTTGCGTTATTTTGAAAAGTTTAATGTGTAACCTGTCTATTGTTTACATCATATTATATTGTAAATCTCGTAAATTTTTATAATTTTGTTAATACTTTTAACGTAGGACTACGTTTCTCTTTTCTATACCGGGTGGCATTCCGGCAGAATATAAGCAGAATGACTTAGTTCATATACCATTTGATCAGAATCACAAATGATTCGCATTAAAATTTGAACGAAGTTCCATTAGTATAATTTTTCAATTAAAAATGACCTACTTTTGCTGCCATACAAAAATGCATATTAACAGGAATCAGGTAGCAAATGTTTTCTTCTTCTTCAGAATAACTTTGCTTTGCTGTCGATGTCTGATTTTCCAATTGTGGCCTGTCCCCTATTATTAAATTTGCTTTGTGCTGCAAGGAAAAATTAAGGCGCCCCCCGACACGTTGTTTGTCACACGAGCGCCATTTTTGCCCCTTCTATTCTGTCTGCTCAATCATTGTTGGGAGTTGTGATATTTATATACAGCGTTTTTACTCAACCGCTGGATGCCTGGACAGACGTTCGGCACGCACCTCCTCGATCTAGCTGAAGTCAGAAGGACAACAGTGCCCAGGCTGACAATAGAAAAGGGGGGCTGCCAACCATACATGGCATTTCACCCAAGTGCGCCTCTCACATGCATATTGCTTGAATCCTCTGGGGATGAACCAGTTGCCACACTGGCGAGCAAATCACCACCCTTACGATAAGTGCAAAACAAGCCAAGTGTGAGAGGGAGTCTCTTGAGAGCATTTGTGGTGAAAATTTGAGAGCACGCTCTCGAGTGAAATGACCGAATTGTGCTCTCGTGCGCACCCACCTAGTTCTCGCTGGTGTCCTCTTGAGAGACCGCTCTGCAGAGCCAAATCTTTAGAAAATCTTCAGTGCCCTTTTTATGCATGTTTCCAAACTTATGAGTCCAAAGTTGTGAGGATTTTTTCAATTCCTTTGTGAATGACTTCGATGTATAACTACTCCACCTAAGTTGTTAACCGATATACAAGGCAAAAACGTGATAATAAGATAATAATGGAGAAACAAAAGGCTTATTTCTTTAGTAGTTATTCGTTTCGGGTGTTGATGAGGCACATTCGAAACTGTTCAATGCCTTACCACATGTTTCGTCTTGGGTTTTTTGGGAATGGAGAATGTTCTTATGATAGGTAAGAGACCCCTCCCTTCTCTGAAAGGGGAGACTCCCATTCAAATGAAACACAAATTTCTGCATAATTCAAGAACGAATCAAGTTATTGAAACCAAATTGGGCATGTGGGGTTTTCTGGAGGCGAAATTTTTTTCTATGGTGATTTGAGACCCCTCTCTTCTCTAGAAGGGGGAAGGAGGCTCTCATACAAATTGAACTAAATTTGGCATGAAGGCAAGATTTTTTTTCTATGGTGGTTCGAGACCCTTTGACTTGGGGAGGTGCACTCATACAAATGAAACAAAAATTTCAACCAAACATGAGAACTACCCAGGCAACCGAAACACAAATTTTTATTATTCCGATAGGCTGCAGGTTCTGATAGAAGATAAAACCCCTTCTTATTCAAGAATGGGGGCTGTTTCAGTTATTCTTAGTGCTACATTATGCACAAGAAGTTAATATCAGATTATGAACGAGAAAACTACGTTCAAACTGACAGGACACGGTGTAGTTTGAAGATAAATGTTTTGTCTATGACACTTCAACACAGAAAAAAAGCCATGGTAGACACTGACGATCCAAGGATTAAATTTAAAACACACACCTACGTTTTATTTTGCAGAAATAACACACATTAGCAAACGTAAATATAACAAAAACTATAAAAAAAGCGCCAGTTCTGTTAAATTTTCATTCATTTGGTTCAGCTTGCATGAAATAGAATGATAAACTCTTGATTTAAATTTTAAATGGGCGTTATTGCAAAATCTCATATCTAGAAACCGTTGAAGAAAGTATCAACAACTACATCTCATTCAGCGGAAGAAAATGTTTACATGTTTAATCTCAATCTGTTATAATAATAGATTTATTAAGATATAAATGAAGAATGGCACTGGCGTTCCCTTTGTTTTGATTTGAAATTCTGTCGAGTATAGATCCCGAGTATAATCCCTTGCATTCGGAGCTTAACACTAGTGTTCGCCGTAGAAATACCCTTACTGACTGAGTCTCTGAATACTCTGGCTCTCCTGTCATTAAATTTGTGAGAGTTAGCGACTTATTTTTGTTTGTTGTTTACACGCTAAATGAACAGTGGATACATGTCAAATAAAACGGGCTTGACTAAATAATATCAAATTATTAATTAAAGCTCTAGGGGCGATTCACTCCGGGCACACCATGCAAAAACATTTATGACACCATTGGTACTATCTGGGTACATTTGTTCACTCGTAACGCAGGCAGTCGGTATACCGTATAGCGCCAAAAAGCAAAGATTTTTACATTACAGCTCACCTGGGTCGCACTCGGGCACATTCAGATGCTTATATTTGTACAAAGTCGATACAGTCGGTACAGTTGATGACTGGTAATCACACAACTGATGAATATATTGGCAAAAAACATAGTGATTTCCTCCTTGCTTAAGCTTATGAAAACATTAAAATTCACTGTATTGGCCAGATGTAATTACCCAATGCACCATATAGATGAACTGAGGAATTCCATTTTTTATCAATTTTATAAAAAGAAACAATGTTACTTTTCGAGTTTAGAGTAGCTTGCCTGTAGCTCCAACATAATATGATTTATTCACATTTTCGATTCCCCTCTTTTCAAATGTTAGTCTAGAGTTATAAGTTTTGTCATTGGACCTCAGCCTTGGTCTGTAGGTTAGAAATAGGTAGAAAACTAAAAATTTCATGAATCTGTGTAAGTTATTTTCGTTTTACGAATGTGCCCCATAACTGTCCGAAACTACCCCACGTACGGGGAACATCCGGACAAATATGTATTTTTCCGAAATGCAAATAAACAACTCAAAATTGCATAAACGCACACCTTTAACACACTCTTATGATGCTTCGATGTCCAAATGACAACTAGAATTAATTCAGGATCTCTGGCGACGTTCACAAAATATATGAAATTGTCCTATTGTGCACTTTATCCGTCGTCGCCAGGAAATACATTATGGTCAGGGTTGTGGCGCGTTAAACCACGCATAAGACAACATTAATCTATTTATCCTGTATAGGGTAAATGTTAGGTTCCTATAGGTGCTTATGGAGTCTCCATTCACAACTATAGAAATCTAATGCTTCAAAGGTACCGCAACAATTGCAGCTTTACCCTATGCAAGATAATGTATTTTCAAAGGTAATAATATTGCCTATGGTTTCGTACACGCTCCATTACAAGAATCTGCAATCCTTTATTCCCAAGGTCAAATTTATACGTTATAACGAACATATCAAAACAAAAATGAATAAAAATGGAAACCGGAACCTGAACGACAAACCATTCACAAACGCGCTTGCTAATCTACTTATTTAGAGAATCAACATCAGTGTATCTGACCAGTACACGCACTCCAGAGTTCTCTGGGGTGCGGTTCTCTGTATTCACTGCAGTGCGTTTCAGAGCGCTGAGTTTACTCGCCAGTGGCTTTCAGAGGCAAGTGATTTAATTTCACCGCGCAGCTCATTTCAAAAACTACAGATAAAGGAAGAGTGTGGTGAGTATGCTGCTGCGTGCAGCGCTCCTGCATGAACAAAAAGAGAAGAGCACGTGGTATATTCGCTCTTGTCTCCCACTGAGGAGAGGGACAAGTATGCTGCCAACCAAAGAAAAGATCATTCCCCTCCCAACAAATCCGAGTCCACCACTACCAAGTGTACCGTCTCACATCCGTTGAAAATCCCAGCATATGCAGCGAACTGCAGATCTACTGCAATGACAGTATGCACTCCTCATTCATCCGACTCACGAACAACAAGAGTACGGCCGGAAACAGATCCGAAGGCCATTCCACACTACTGCACTGTAAACGTATGGCTTTCTTTATCCGGGCTCACTTTCCCCGGATAAAATCAACCACACAACCACAACACAAAAATACAAAACAACATCAAAATCCATCTCCAACCACAAATCCTACTGCTCGCGAATCATAGAAATGCAAAATGCACACTTCCACAACAATAGATCTAAACCTCGCCCCACCGATGTCTCAATCCCCACTAGACTCCATTGTAGCAACAACAACTCCCACTGCCATCCCACCGTTGTGAACAATAACATCAATTGCACATACTATAGACTCCGTTGCACGGCTACAACACACACAATTGCAAATCCATGAGATTTTTTTATTCGGGTCTCCTCGTCCTTGTGACCATTTACCACCTCTCGATTCGCCTGTACCCAACAAACGCTCTTGGTCACGAAGATCACCCATATAAAAAAGAGATGAGAAAGAAGGCATCAGTATATGATTGCATGTTATTGTGTGTGTGTGTGTGTGTGTGTGTGTGTGTGTGTGTGTGTGTGTGTATGTATGTATGTATGTATGTTTATATATATATATATATATATATATATATATATATATATATATATACATATATATATATATATATATATATATATATATATATATATATATATATATATATATATATATATATATATATATATATATATATATATATATATATATAGCTGAACCCGGTGCGAGCGCTGCTACGCTTGCAACTAAATGAAGGAAAATTCAATAGAACTGGCACGTTTATGGTTTTTTCCGAAATGAGTTTTTTTTCTTGACTAAGCAGGAGTTCAAACTTCTATCAAAACATGCTTCTTATCCAAGAAACACACGTTTTGTGTTTATGTAAGCTGTTTGTCATGGGAGCCCTCCCTTCCAGAGGGGTGGTTTCTCAAACCACCATACAATCATTGCCGTCAACACCCCCACATTCCAAATTTGGTTCCATTTGCTTGATTAGTTCTCGAACCATCGCACTGGGCTCATCGATTATAATAAAAATTTGAGTTTAATTTGTTTGAAGCCCCCCCCCCCTTCAGAAAGGGTAGGGGTCTTGAACTACCATAGAAACATTCTTGCCTTCAAAACCCCCCACATGTCAAATTATTTGATTCGATTTGCTCGATAGTTCTCGGGTTATGAAGAAATGTGTGTCTCATTTGTATGAGAGCGCCCCTTCCTGAGAAAGTAGGGGTCTCAAACAATCATAAGAACCTTCCCCAGCCCCAAAAACCCCTTCATATAAATTTTCACGTTGGTCGGTTCAGAACTTCTCGAGTCTATAAGGGTCTAACAGACAGATAGACAGACAGAAATTCATTTTTATGTATATAGAAATATAGCCTCCAAAAACCTCCATATGCTAAAAAGGTTTCATTCACTTGATTAGTTCTCGAGATATGCAGAAATTTGCGATTTATTTGTATGGGATCCCCCCCATTTGAAGTGGGGAGGGGTGGTGAAATGCCATAGAAACATTTTTTGCCTCCAAAAACCTCAACATGCCAAATTTGGTTTCATTTGCTTGATTAGTTCTCGAGTTATGCACAAATTTGTGTTTCATTAGTATGAGAGCCCCCCTCTTACAGAGGGCGGAGAGATCTTGAGTTACTTTAGAAACATTTCTTGCCTTCAAAAACCTCTACCTGTCAAATTTGGTTCCATTTACTTGATTAGTTCTAGAGTTATGCAGAAACTTGTGTTTCATTTGTATGGGCCCCCCTCCACCCTACCACAGAGGAGGAGGGGTCTCAAACTACGTAGAAACATTTATTGCCTTTCATATCCCCGCAAGCCAAATTTGGTTCCATTTGCTTTATTAGATCTAGAGTTATGAAGAAATTTCAGTTTCTTTTGTATGACAGCACCCCTTCTAGGAGAGGGGAGGGGTCTCAAACTACCATCCAAACATTTTTCGCCACCAGAAAACCCCACATGCTAAATTTGGTTCCATTTGCTTGATTAGTTCATGATATATGCAGAAACTTCTGTTTTATTTGTATGGGAGCCTCCCTTTCTAGAGAGGAGGGACCTCAAACTACCATAGAAACATTGTCTTGCCTCCAAAAACTTCCGCATGCTAAATTTGGGTTCCTTTGCTTGTTCAGTTCTCGAGTTATGCAGAAAAATGTGTTTCATTTGTATGGGAGCCCCCCCTTTCCAGAGAGAGGAGGGATCTCTTACTATCTTACAAACGTTCCCCGGCCTCAAAAACTCCTGCGTACAAATTTTCATGCCAAACGGTTCTTCCGCTCGCGAGTTAAATCGTGACAAAAGAAACCCCAACTCATTTTGTTATATAGATATATATATATATATATATATATATATATATATATATATATATATATATATATATATATATATATATATATATATATATATATGTATGTGTGTATATATATATATATATATATATATACATATATATATATATATATATATATATATATATATATATATATATATATATATATATATATATATATATATATATTTATATATATATATATATATATATATATATATATATATATATATATATTTATATATATATATATATACAGCAATTCCATGAAAAAAAGTTATACGATCTCTCAGAATTTTATAATATTCGGTAGGATTGTTCAACATCGAAAAATATTAGACCCGTATTTTTTTATTTCGTTATTAGACTGGACCTTTCTGCGTTAGACTGGTCCAAAAAATCGTGATTTTCAAAATCTTCAATTTTCAAAAATTTATAACTCCTAAACCGTTTAACCGATTTTAGTCATTTTTGGCCATTGTATTGGTATTTTTTGAATTTCCAAGCAAAAATACGAAACCTTTGAATATATCAATTTTTGTATGAAAAAAATACAAAACAAATAGTTTTCTTGAATTTGACTGCGAGAGGCCTCAACGACTCCTTGTTTTAGTATTTTTAAATGAAAGAGCATTCAATTTTACATAACATATCAAAAATTGGAGATGTTCTGCGTGTCGTTTTGGAGATACAATTTTTAAATAATAAATCATTACTCTTCATTTTATACATCACCCGCCTGTAGAAACGATGAAGATGCATGGTAGATTACCATGCGTCTCCATCAATCAAACCTATGACTAATGAAATCTATGAGTTACTTACAAACTTAGTATAACATTCGAATCAGTCTTTAAGGCTTTCCGTTAACCACACAGACCAATTGCTATTTTTTGACGATTACCTTTTCAAATAAATAAGGCTTTAAAATTTCAAATATTTTTGCTTAGTGTAAGTTCCAAGAAAAAAACACTTTAAAGCCGCGCGACATGATGAACATGTTAAAAATAAGAAAAACACTTTTATACATTTATTTTTATTTATTAAGTTTTTTCATAACAATTTTATACATTTTCTTCCGTTGAAAATGAATTTTGTTTCACAATAATATACTCTTCGTTTTGAGGCTTAAAACTATGGAATGACTGAGTCCCTGAAATTTGCTTCACACGTGTGTAACGATTTTTAATTTTCTTTCCATTTTTATTATAGTCGGATTCCGAAAAAATTGATAGTGTATTTTCGAGTCTGGCTAGAAATAGCCCATGAATAAAGTTCTTCGGCCGTTGTTATGTGATGATCTTGCAAACTGGCTTTCGCAGCATTTCGTTTCAATACGCCTCCCAAAGCATCACAAGGGCCCTTTCCATGACAAGTAGCGAAAAAATTCCACTCGGCATCTATGCCAAAATCTTTTGCATGTTTGCACAAATTAAAAGCGGTCATTTATTTTTGTATTGGCTTCCAGATCCATCTGAGAGAAATAAATTTTCTCTAAACCTGATAACTTACTTTTATGAACGCTATGCATTGAGTCAAAAAAGACGCACTGCGACATGATTATGTTTAGTGAAATCAGCAATTGCAATAAAACTGGTAAACTTCAAATCATTTGATTCTTCATCTTTAAAATAAATAGCACAAGAAGTGAATAGTACATTGAGCGTTTGCCCAATGAAAGCCTTGAACTGCATCCTGCACAACGAATGAATAATTCTCCGAAAAATCACAGATTATGATACACTCAGTAGCTTTTAAATTGTTTTTCACGTGTTTTAAATAGTTTGCCTGTCGCTCAGCTGTAAAGTTATGTGGCAATAAATTGAGTAATTTTTCTAAAAAAGTATCAATAAATTCTTGTTTTTTAAAATCTTACCATTTTCAATATAGATCATTGCACCAAATCAGTTAACCTCACTTTTTGACAGTTCAGGGAGCTTGTTTACAAGGTGTTAGAATTTGGACCGCTCAACGAAAGTTTTCAGTGGCTTTTTCCGGATTCTGTACGATTATATTGAGGAAATGATGTGAAAATAAGCACTGTTGTCTGTTTTCCGGCAAGTTAAATTCAATCGCATCAAATTCTGAGCACAAAATCTCAAACCGATCTTACCGAAAATATTCTAAGTCCACGTAAACAAGCTCCCTGAACTGTCAAAACTGCATTGATTACGCCTTCGTGCAATGATCTGTTCAGAGCTTATTCGACGCACCACAAACTGACGCACCACATTCACACGAAAGTAGCCAACAAATTGACAACTGCTGCACTGTTTATGCTGACGATTCCGGTTCTGATGTTTACACCCCGTTCACACTACAGCTTATATTACGTGATATAGACTAACTTGATATCAGTATCTATACATCTAGTTTTCACTGGAAATAATGTGCATGGCATTTGATATCAAGATACTCTATATCACGTAATATAGGTTGTAATGTGAACGGGGTTTTAAACTCTATCGAGCTAGCCTTGATTATGTATGCCATCACGTAGAAAAAGTATGGTATAAACAATCATAGTAAAGGTTGAATCAACCAAATTTTAATAATAAAAAATGCACAAGCACATTACTGGTTTACTTTAACAAACCGGCATGCTTGGAAAATCTAAAAATTTAGGTTGTTTTTGATGCGGGGTTCAACCTTAATTTAATCAACATTTATTGGTAAATAATCATGACATTGATTGTTCGATTATTACAGCTTATAGATTTTAGGTAAATTCACTTGCACCCCAGTGGGTCTGGGTTCAATCCCAGTCGACGTCGGTGGCCACTAATTTCACTCCGGACTCGCGAAATTTCCCCGCACGAACTGCTGATAGGAATAAGGGGTTTTAATTTAGAAAAAACATGGTTTTCTCCAAGTGTATCGATGATGGGCGTTCTTCCTAACTCAAACATATTTTTTATGAATCTCAACTATTTTTTCTCGATTTTTAAACAAGAAAAATCATTTTTATTTTTACAAACCGACATGCAGTTTCACAAAGTGACATTTATGCAAAGTGACAGCACTTAATTTTCAGTTACAGGGGCTCCCATTATGTCGTTGGTTTAGGTAGTCTGTTTTTTGTAGCATGTTTCATGGTGAACACTATCCTGTTGTCTTGCGATCATTATGTTTTTAAATTATTTTTTTGAATAGTTTTGCTTGTCAAAATTAAAAAATAAATTAAATGCCTGCATATTATTATATTTACTATCGAACACATACCCCTAGAATACCCTATTATGCTGACATCAGATGAGGGAAACTAATTATGTAGTTTGTTATCAAATATGTTTAAGGTATTTACCCAACCATAAACTATGGCCATTTTTACCAAACATTCAGGTCAATTCAACCTAAGATCACAGTTTGAATCAGCAAAACAAAAGTGTGTCTAGCAATTTAATTTTTGGTTAAAACAAACATTTTAAGTTTGAAAATAAGCAGACTTGTAGTTCCAATTTGAAACAATGTTATTGTCTGAGTAAAAATCACTTGAAAAAGCGGTTTGCTTCATCAACAATCGCGAGTTTGAAGCAAACAAATATCAACTTTAACTCAACCAGAATCCTAGTTTGCATTTCAACCATAATAATATTGGTTGTTTCAAAGAAGACTCATTTCTCTCCGTGGTGGGCTGGACTACGATGTTTGTTACTACTTGAAGTAGCGGCAACGTAATGACGTCTATATAAGGTCTAGCTCAGTTGCCACCACTGCAATATTAGTAAAACGAACAAAATTTGCTCATGATACTAATACCACCGCGCTCATTACACAAGCGCACCAAAAGTGCTGCGTCATACAATTTATTTTGATTCGTTCGCTCTGTGATTGTTCATTGTGTGTGCTATCAAACTTCATGTTTCAACCGATTCCAGTCTAGCGATGATTGGCTCTATATTGCTACTTGATTGTCAAATCCCAGCGTTTGAAGGTTTATGTGGCAGAAATTCTATTTAGTCAGTGAAACTTATTATACATGACCCATGTAATCGGGAGGTAGTGCTTCTGCTCAGTGAATGGCATTTGTACCATGATTATTTTCACAATTAAGCATTCATAATGAACGTTTTATCTGAATCAATGCAAGATCATGAAAGTTGAATAGTGTTACGTCATCATTAGTCGACTTAGGAATACTCACATTATTTATGCTTCCAAGACAAGCAAGCAGTGTGTTGGGCCAGACCTTATATATAAGTCATTGGCGGCACTGCGGCAGATCAACGTCATTTACTTTATTTATGGACGAAACCAAGTTGAAAAAAGAAGAAGACACCGAATGGTGATAAATCTAACAGCTCCCATGTTAAATAATAGGAAGAAAATTTTAAAATGCATCTAAATAATTCAAATAAATTCTAATTGAATGCAATTTTTTGTATGAACTAATCAAAGTAAAGAACTACTCAAAGACATTTTCAGCAAAATCAAAATTAAATTAAAAAATTGCTCTTATTGTGCAGTTTTGAATGGTTCATCAATCATAAACAAACCGTATCTGCATCGCTGGACAAAATCTATTAAATAGAATAAAAAGTCTTGAGACCCAGAGCTCCATACCAGTCTTTATTACCTTGACTTCTGTGAAGTTCTCTGAAGTACTTCTCCGAAGTAGTGGCGTAAAGTTCTTTGTAGAACTTTCCTGAAATTCTCTGTAATACTCCCTTGAAGTTTTCTCAAGAATTTCCCTGAAGTTCTCTGCAAAACTTCCTTGAAATTTTCTGTAGAATTCCATAGAAGTTCTCTGCAGAATTTTCCTGAATCCCCTCTGAAAGGCTTCCCTGAAATTCTCTGCAGAACTTCCATGAAATTTTCTGAAAAATTTCCTTTTAAAACTCTGCAGAATTTCTCCAAAGTTTTCTACAGAACTTCTGATAAGTTCACTGAAGAACTTCCTTGAAGTTATCTCAAGAACTTCTATGACTTACCCTGCAGTACTTCCATGAAAATGTCTGAAGAACTTCCCTGAAATTCTCTGCAGAACATCCCTGTAGTTCTCTGAAGAACTTCCCTGAAGTTCTTTGCAGAACTTCTATGAAATTCTCTGCAGAATTTCCATGATTTTCTCTGAAGTATTTCCCTGAAGTTCTCTGAAGAACTTCCGTAAAGTTCTCCTCAGATCTTTCCTGAAGTTCTCTGAAGCACCTTCCAGGAGTTCTGCAAATATTCCTGAAGTTCTCTGAAGAATTTCTCGGAAATTCTCTGAAGAACTTCCCTGAATTTTTCGACAGTACCTCCTTGAAGTTCTCTGAAGAACTTCTCTGAAGTTCTCTGATGTTCTCTGATAGGCTTCCTTGAAGTTCTCTGCAGAGCTTCGCCAAAGTTCTCTGCAGAACTTCCCTGAAGTTTTCTTCAGAACTTCTGTGAAGTTTTCTGAAGTACTTCTCCGAAATACTTCCCTGAATTTCTCTGTAGTACTTCCTTGAAGTTTTCCGAAGAAATTTATTGAAGTTCTCTGCAGAACTTCCTTGAATTTTTTTGCATAATTTCCTTAAAGTTCTCTGCAGAATTTCCCTGAATTCCTCTCTGAAAGACTTCCCTGAAGTTTTTTGGAGAACTTCCCTGAAGTTTTTTGGAGAACTTCCCTGAAGTTCTCTCCAGAACTTCAATGAAGTTCTCTGATGTACTTCGCCGAAGTACTTCCCTGAATTTCTTTGTAAAACTTTCCTGAAGTTCTCTGCAGAACTTCCTTGAAATTTTCTGTAGAATTTCCTTGAAGTTCTCTGCAGAATTTCCCTGAATCCCCCTCTGAAAGGCTTCCCTGAAATTCGCTGCAGAACTTCTATGAAATTTTCTGCAGAATTTCCCTGAAAAACTCTGCAGAATTTCCCCGAAGTTCTCTACAGAACTTCTATTAAGTTCACGGAAGAACTTCCCTGAAGTTATCTGAAGAACTTCTATGAAGTTCTCTGAAGAACTTCCCTGAAGTTCTCTGAAGAACTTCCCTGAAGTTCTCTGAAGAACTTTCCTGAAGTTCTTTGCAGAACTTTCATGCAATTTTCTGCAGAATTTCCCTGATGTTCTCTGAAGTATTTCCTTGAAGTTCTCTGAAGAAATTCCCTAAAGTACTCGTCAGAACTTTCCTTAAGTTCTCTGAAGCACTTTCCAGGAGTTCTCTGCAAAACATTCCTTAAGTTCTCTGAAAGACTACCCTGCAGTTCTCTGCAGAACTTCCCTGGAGTTCTCTGATTGACTTCACTGAAGTTCTTTGCAGAAAATCCCTGAAGTTCTCCGAAGAACGTTCCAGAAGTTCTATGCACAGATTTTCATAAAGTTCTCTGAAGAATTTTCTGAAGTTCTCTGCAGAACTTTCTGAAGTTCTCTGCAGAATTTCCCTGAAGTTCTCTGCAGAATTTCCCTGAAGTTCTCTGCAGAATTTCCCTGAAGTTCTCTTAAGAACTCTCCGGAGGTTTTCTGAAGAATTTTCCTGAAGTTCTCTGCAAAACATCCCTGAAGTTCTCTGAATGGCATTCCTGATGTTCTCTGAAGAACTTCTATGAAGTTCTCTGAAGAACATCCCTGAAGTTCTCTGTAAAACTTCTCTGAAGTTCTCTGAAGAACTTTCCTGAAGTTCTTTGCAGAACTTTCTAGTTCCTGAAAGTTTTCTGCAGAATTTCCCTGATGTTCTCTGAAGCACTGAGTTCTCTGACTTCCCGAAGTTCTCTGAAGAACTTCCAGTCTCAATTGAGTTCCTGGACGTCTCAGAAATCCTGTTCCAAGAAGTTCACATGCAGAACTTCCCTGAAGTTCTCTAAAGAACTTTTATCAAGTTTTCTACAGATTTTCATAAAGTTCTCTGCAGAACTTTCTGAAGTTCTCTGCAGAATTTCCCTGAAGTTCTCTGCAAAATTTCCTTGAAGTTCTCTTAAGAACTCTCCGGAGGTTTTCTGAAGAATTTCCCTGAAGCTCTCAGCAAAACATCCTTGAAGTTCTCTGAATGACTTCCCTGAAGTTCTCTGTGGAACTTCCCTAAAGTTCTTTGTAGAACATTCCTGATGTTCTCTGAAGAATTTCCATGAAGTTCTCTGAAAAACTTTCCTGATGTTCTCTGAAGAATTTCCTCGAAGTTCTCTGCAGAACTTCCCTGGAATTATTTGCAGAACTTCCATGAAGTTCTCTGCAGTACTTTTCTGAAGATCTCTGAAAAACTTTCATGAAGTTTTACTGAAAATTTTCATGAAGTTCTCTACAGAACTTACATGAAGTTCACTTCCATGAAGCTCTCTGAAGAACTTTGATGAAGTTCTCTAAAGGACTTACCCGAAGTTTTGTGAAGAACTTCTCTGAAGGAGTAATCCGAAGTTGTCGTACCAAAAATACCAATATTGGGGTATAACCAGCCTCTCATGTGTACTAGCGATAAAATGCCACGTACTGTTATAATGCTGAATTATGAATTCGACCATAGTCACGGTCTTCCACATGATTGCTCTACTAAATTTTCTGAAATCTAGAAATAGAAATAAAAATATTACAAAAAGTTCCCATGAACACTAGCACCACGTAGCGGACGAGTTTTGTACTAATGTTAACACTATTTTCACGCCGAGGCCTTTCACTCTTAACGATAAGGCTTTGTTGAAGACGCCACTTGCTACATGTCAAGGATCTCGAGATTCAGGTTATAAAGTAAGTTTACATGCACACTAGCGCCGCATAGTGAGATAATTCTGAACTTCCTGAAGGCCTTGGTCTATGAACAACTCTGCTCAAGGAAGTTTCTTCCTATATACGAATGATCACAAGCTATTTTCTGATGAAACAACAAAGGTTAATGCCCATATATCATTTGAGACCACGATCATGGGAATCCGCGCATGTCGGGGGGTTTACTGTACTTTGCTGTTTTTTACTAAAATATGCTGCCTTTCAACGGTCATATCTTTTTCTGGTGAAGTCGGATCGACAAAATTTCTTGTGCAAAGTTGTTTGCTAAAGTCTGAGAAATGCTTTTGGAGCATTTACATTCAAGCTGAGGCAGTTCTTTGAGTAGTTCTTAAAATATGTCAAAATTTCAATTTTTGAAGCCAATTTGTGAAGAAAATTGCAAATCGCATGAGGTCAAAATACAATATTCGGTGGTTTTGCGACCCAAGCTAACGGAGACTGGCATGGAACTCTGGGTCTTACCGTCTCTGTAGATCAGTGTTATGGTTTACCTTAATATACAGTTCCGATACCACAAGATTTTCCCTGTTGCTGTTTCTTCAAATAACAACAAATGTTCCCAAGCTGCGTAAACCAGCCGAGACCGAGACGTTAGCACTAATAAACCAAAACGGGCTAGTCAATTTAATAAAGTAAATAACACCCAAATCCGGTATGTATGTAAACTTCAAGACGCAAAACCCATCAGAGCGCTTGATTGCCATCAATTGAGACCACAATAGTCGCCTTCTCCTACATACTCGGCTTGTTATGCATAAATTTACGCGTTGCGACGAAGGCGACCGATGTTTGCATCGCAAAATGCGTAGGAAGGTTCAGCAGACCCATTATGTAATAACTTACTTTCGCTCCCTAATTGAAAATTGACCTCGTTATTGAAAAGGGGTCAACATTTTGCAATAAAATACAAGCCAGTTACAGCTTGACCGGATCGGACGATTCGGAAAAAAAATCGTCGGTTGCTATTGGTTTCCGTAATGTTTGTTTCGGCCCGCGGTTATTTTTGGCGAATAGTCATAGAACAAATTCAAAACATACAATAACAAAAATCGGTTTCCTAAAATAGGATTGTAGAAAACAGAAGAAATAAAATTAGATTCATCGTTGTTTTCAATGCTTTTATTAAGTTTAGAGAAGCGCTTTTATTAGTTTATGCATCGGATTCAAAATTCAAGTAAAATGAAAATGGGCCTCTTCTACGAATTCAACGTCAGATGGTAGCTCAGAAGCGTGAAGAACGGAAAGCATAATTCAACTCTGTAGATTGTTCTTAGACTAACGAATAAAAATTGGATCAATATTATAAAAAAAACGATCAATCAAGCGATGAAACATAACGTCAATTAAATTGAATATTTTTATAGTGTAGTAATAACGAATGGAAATGAGCGAGAAGAAATTTTCCAAACATTTTTCCCTAACAAATCTATACGAGCTAAGCACTATCCTTCTTCGAGTGTGATCAAATTCACAAAACTTCCAGATTTTTGTTCAGATTGCAAAAACGTAAACGAATCGAAAAGGTTAAATGCATAATTAATACAACTCCCATCATAGGACTATAGCATCTAGGAAATTCCAAAACCAATATGTAATTCCATGTAAATGTATGTAAATAGATTGAACATTTGAAAACAGCCACACAATAATCGCATATGTCTGAAACAAGTAGCAAACAACCAATAAAGAAGAAGAAATTTAATGAAGAAGAAAAAACAGATGAAAACAATATCTAAATTTACAAATCGAGCATGAGAACGAACGAGCAAATCATAAAACCAACAAATTATATAGATATTTAATAGCAACGGGCGGGGGGTGCAAGGACAGTTATGAGCGGTTTTGTTTTTGTTTAACGCTTGTTATGTAGTTTTAAATTTTTACAAACAAGCAACATATAGAAAGTAACGAACAAAAGGAAAATTGCTGCTGTAGTCGCAAGACAAAAAAAATATAACAACAAGTAGAGTTTAAATTGAAGTTGAACATTTCATACTCGTAGCGTATACATTATTATATATTGCGAAGGTTTTTTATTATATTACGACGCAGGTTAACCTGAGTGACGAGTGTGAATGTAGAACGTATAAAGTTGAAGTGAATAAAATTCTCTGAAAGTTAGTTGTTTTGATTGAAAAGAGTTTGGTTGCTGATTGCTTTGGTTACGGCGCATAATAAGGCGGGAACGAAACATATTCGATTGATAGAAAAGAAACAAAGATGGCTATGGATTAAAATAAAAATCAGTAGAATGATAAATATATTTTTACATAACTTGATAGTACAGAAAAAAAAATTAGTTCATTCATATTTAAAACCAAACAACATGTAGGGAGTTAGTTAGAATTTTGTTGAAATATTACGAAATGTTCTTATAAACAAAAAAAAAAGAAATTTGATAGATAACGATTATAAAGGTTGTGTAATTATTTGAATTCAATACGCGAGGAAACAAAACAAGCAAAGTAAAACAACAACAACAACAAATGAGGAGTGTAAATAAAGATTACTATGAGAAATTTGAAACCGGTGGTGTTTGATTTTCCCGATTGTTTGGTTCTATTTTTGCGACCCACTTCTCTGTCCCCAAGCCGGTGTGATGACGACCAAAATAAAAAAAAAGAAAGAGGCAAGTCTGAAGTGCCTAGACTTTTGACGGTGACGTTCGAGTTCTTATTTTTGGTACAGGTCTAGAAGGCAGATCATAGCGAATCGGGAATTTCCTTTGTGGATGAAGATTATTTTACAATTTCGTCGTTTGGTTTGCCGAGTAGCAGTTCTTGACCAGCGTCAACAAAGGCGAAGAAGAAGCAGATTTTGTTTTCAATTGCGTTCTTCATTTGTTGATTCGAGAAAAATAATTATCGTTTCAAAAGTACTACTACGCAAAAGAAAAGGAATTAATTATTTCCCGCTACGATATTTGTGATTTGAAACATTAATATAAAGGCCGGCAAATGTTGATAAATATTCAGATATCTACTTTTTAAGGACAGCATTTATTGATGGAACCCATTTTCCATAACCACTTTAGGTTTCCTCGGCCCAGCATCTGGAGATCTACTAAAAGTCTAAAGTCGAGAGAGAAATGAAACGTCATGGGGTTTATCCACCGACAAACCGACATGAATGATAGTAGATAATGTATTAATATTTCTGTTCAAATCATTTTACTGACATGTATCTTCGTGTTCGCTGAGAACGTTTATTGAAGCCACGAACACGCTTGGAAACTTGATAAGAAGGTTCATGTCTGACCAATTTTGGACACATTTATTTGATCTAGATAAAATGATTCTATAGGTTTTGACAGATGGGATCGCTACATATTTGAATCGGTCGTTATGAATTCTTGATCAATAGTAAAGATTGAGTTTTATGTCGGTTTTTTCGGTGGGTAATCGACATGTTTTACATAATTCGATTGTCATTCTTCTTCTTCATCCAACACTTCTATCATATTAACTCCGTCAGTTCTTGTGTAGAAACCCGATTTTGATTAGATATCTTCAAGAACTCGAATTTCCTTCTTTTCGGTTCGACTAAATCAATATCCGTTAGTATTCTGAAGCACCTCTGATGTACTGTTACTGACTGTAACTGACAGTAATGATGGCATAGTTTCTTGTTTGGTTTTGCAATGATCTCTTATCCTAACGTTTGCATTAAAAAAATGAACTTTTTTCGGATGGTGATAATCATAAGGTAAGACAGATAATTGCTTTTGATAAATTTCCAATGGAAGGTTTTGATTTAAGCTTACTTGCAAAAAAAATTCTACGCCCTTGCGAGTCAGCCTTCCGGCAGTTTACCGGAACATTCGCCATTACAGACGCAAACATGCGTGTAGGCATGTTTTTCAGTTCTTTCTTCGTTTTATTTATCAATTCCTCCTCAGTTTTCGCGACAAAATTGTTGGAGTAGATCTTACGCTTCAGGTTGGCCCAGAAATTCTCGATGGGACGCAGCTGGGGGACGTTGGGCGGGTTCGCCGACTTGGGTACCACATCGATATTCAGCCGCTCCATCTCCTCCAACGATCGCTTCGAGTAGTGGGCCGACGCCAGATCCGGCCAGAACACCGCGTCTTCGCCCTTATGGTATTTCTTGATGAACGACGCAACTTCCGGCAGGCATTTTGTACTATAAATTTCCCCGTTCACGGCCAGTCCGGAGCGAAAGAAGAGCGGCTTTGACATCCCCTTCTCGCTGATTGTCAGCCACAGCAGCACCTTCTTGGGGAACTTGGTGTGTGAAATGAACTTCACCTCGGAGCTCACTTCCTTCGTGGGGGAAGTAAAATACAAAGTGCCCTGCCAGTCGTTGCCATCCAGGGTGAGATAGGTCTCGTCGTCCATCACCACCGCCACGTCGCGATTCGCCGGGAAAATCGAGTTGACCATCTTATTCAGCCGCTGCCGCTGCGTCATTGCCTGCAGCTCCGAAACCAGTGGACGCGACTTCCGCTTCCTGACATGTATGTTCATGTTCGCCAGGTACTTTTTCACTGTTTACCGGTTGAACCGACCTCCCAGCCAAGCGTACGCAGCGATGTAGCCACTCTTCCCTCGGTCTTCTCCTCCAGCATCCCTTGGAGCTTCTTGCCGCTCAGGGTCGTCGGCCGTCCTGAACCGGGCTTTCTTTCGATGCTTTGATTGTTGCCTAATAAGTGCCAAAATATTGTAAATTCAGCGTCGGCACAAAGTGCCGCACGATGTCCGCTTTCGACGCGGCAGGGTGTCCGTTCTTGAACGCTCACACTTCTGAA
>JASCZW010008147.1:0-54455 GCA_034211315.2 Aedes japonicus
ACCCACTTTTACTGACAATGGTCCAAAATAGGCAATACCCGTATTGGTAAACGGAAACACAAACGGGGTTGTTCTCTCTGGTGGCAGGTTTCCCATTTGCGGAACGGTTGGTTTTGCTCTAAGCTCACGGCACTTGACACATGACGTCGTGTACTTCTTTACCTGTGAGCAAATCTTCAGGATACGATGCCGTTCCTTGATGTTGTTGACAATGGTCTCCAGTCCTTGATGTGCGTTGGCGATATGATATATGCGAATTAGTAGCGTAGAAAACCGGTGATTATCTGGAAGGATCACAGAGTTGTTGACTTCAAACGACTTGCTATCGTCCTGTACACGACCACGCATACGGATGATTCCATTGTGCAAAAACGGCGAATATGTCTTCAGACGGCTACTGCTCTTAGCAAACCCTGTATGCTCCAGGCTTCGTAACTCTTCGCGGAAAACTTCCGACTGCACTTTCTTGTACCAGGTATTTTTGGCCTCATCCATGTCGTGCACAGTGATAATCAACCGATCAGGTTTTTCGCATCTCGGCAACACTAAAAGTTTTCTCATCAACAGGTAATACGCAGTAGATCTTATCAGGCGATTGAAATCAGAAAACCTATCAATATCAGGCAGATCAACCAAATCATCCTCTATTATGGTACAGCACATTGGATCGGCAAAGTCATATGCAATCACTTCGGAATGGAAATTTACCAGCTCAGTAGAGGACATCTCTAGCGGTTCATCGTTTGGCCAGTGGGCACTACTTCGATAAAGAAAATCAGATCCTTCAAGCCACGCCTGCATATCACCAAACTTGGAGGACTTCGTAGCCAAATCAGCCACGTTCAGCTAAGATGGTACCCATTGCCACAGATCAACTCCATGACCGTTCTACTTAATCTTCATTACGCGAGACCCAACATACGCCGTGAGTTTCTGACTCGTCTTCAACCAGCTCAAGCAGATTTTGGAATCAGTCCAGAAATACAACCTAGTTACATCTATCTTTAACTCGTTCTGAACTACATTTATCATCCGGCTCGAAGGACCAAAATGTAGCACACGTCGGGTCGTTGATGGCCGGATGTTGCTCACCTGTGGGAGAAGGACCAAAATGTAGCACACGTCGGGTCGTTGATGACCGGATGTTGCTCACCTGTGGGAGAAGGGCCAAAATGTAGCGTATTGTCCGCGTCCAGACAATAGGTTCGTTGGGAAAAGAGCGTCAGATACAGCTCTTTTGATTCCTACAGCACGAACAGTGACACTAGGACAACCACTGGTTTTTCTTTTATTTTGCAATAGAAAGCACTCTAAGTTTAACTACTCTATTTAAGTTTTATTTTCTATCGCTACAGCTTTGTCTAATTGAACTTGACTCTTCAAACGTCGCTTAACTTCTATATCAAATTTTCACACGTTCCTTTTTTATCTGGTTGCTGCGATGCTCCGATGTTTTGTTTATTTCCATGGTTACGCCAACGGGTGGTACGATGTCTGATTTCGTGACGTCAGTTCTTGCAGTCTGATCTCGTGACGTCAGTTCTTGCAGTGTCGCCAACAGTTATTATGTTCTACAAGGCACAATGTGCAAGATTATATTGTGGACTTTTTTCTTTTGCCGTGAACTGTATATGTTATAAAATCGAATAACTTTTCAGCTCCTGAAGTGCACACTATAATTTCGTGAAATATTGAAGGACGTTATTGATTCGTTCTCTTGATGTTATTGTGTATGATCTGCCTTGATGTTATGTAGTATTATTTTCTTCTTCGCATGTTCTGCACATTTGGCTTAAGATGGTCCACGTCACTGCTGTCATGCCAAACCAACCCTTTTATCCACTTTGGGCCTTACTGCTCTATGATCCACGGAAGAGCATACTTTCTTAAAATACCGATGAAGATCTAGGTGTTTATTTTTTCGCCTTTTGGAATAAACAACGCCTTCGTTTTTTGCTATCGGAAGCCACCAATCCAAACACCATAACACTAGCAAGATGCTAGGTCAGATACACGTTGTTTCGAAGCTCAGTGAGTCGGGAGGGTTACACGGGTTGGTCACGTTTTTTGGCGATGTTTCTTCTCAACACAATTACTTCCCTTTTTTACAGTTTATTATATTCAAAAAGAGAAAGGTAATGCTTCTTCACATAATTTATTGCTAACTACTAAAATGCGTTATAATTCACTAAATTCAAACTATAATTTTCTTATACTATTAAACCATTCGTGTACAATTTGATCCTCACTGTAGATAGTTCCACTATTTCTCGCTGCTGCAATTCTGCTAGTCTTCGCAATCCGAATAAGAGAGCCCTGACGTTTTCCTTCGGTTTTTATATTGGCTGAATCATCGGAAGTCATCGATGACGCTGATGACACGACGTGGAGACACGTCATCGATTTTGGTTCAATGCAAGAGATGCCTATGTGGTGAAGTTCATCGATGTTGCAATGATAGCAATAACAGGTACGGTGAATTCGCTCCTCACGCATGTTGTACGAACACACTGGCCCCTGCAGAAATCGCATTTCTGGCATTTCTGGTATGCTGATACGATGACAATTGAAGCAAAACAATGCATTAGGTCCTGAGTAACAATGAGAGACTCTCTTTGTCGACTTTCTCCCTTTTCAGACGGTTGAAAGGGACTGCGGAGACGTCGACATCAGGCACAGCTTTCAGGGCGGTCCCAATCAAGAAATGGCCGGGTGTTAGTGGTTCCAGGTCCAAAGGATCATTACTGATGGGTACGAGTGGCCTGGAATTAAGACAACATTCTATCTGGGATAATAACGTTTCCATGTCATCGTACGCGATCGTTTGCATTCCAAGTGCTTTGATGAAATGTCGCTGTGCTGGATGGCGGCTTCCCAGAGGCCACCGAAATGCGATGCCTTAGGAGGGTTGAACTGCCAACGGATGCTGTTGTGGGCACACTCCTGGGCAATTTGCGCTTGATGTTCCGTGCTACGTAGTAGTTTGCGCAATTCGTTAGCAGCTCCAACAAAATTACGCCCATTGTCGCTGTAGATGACAGAGCACAACCCTCGACGAGAGACGAAGCGGCGCAAAGCTTGCAAAAATTTGTCTGTAGTCAGGTCCGCGACTAGTTCGAGATGCACAGCCTTTGTGCAGAAGCATACAAATACTGCAACATAGGCTTTTCGTGGCGAAGCTCGTCGGTATGCAGGTTGGATGGAAATTGGCCCCCAGTAGTCAATTCCGGTCGTCGAAAAAGGTTTCGCTGCGGTTATTCGTGCTGCTGGTAGTTCTGACATAAACTGTTGACATCGCTTCGGGCGTGCTCGAAAGCAGATGATGCATTTGTGGAAGATGTTTCTAGCCAGATTCCTAACTCCAGGAATCCAATACCGGAGGCGAAGAAGGGTCAATAACAACTGCGGCGCGGCGTGTAAATGCTTCTCGTGAAAACTAAGTACCATCAAAATAGACAACGGATGCGCAGAGGGAAGTATAATTTGATGTTTGCTGTCGTAGTTTTGCTGCGATCGGTTAAGTCAACCCCCAATACGGATGAGATTTTCCGAGTTAAGTACTGGCTTGAACCATTTGAGGCGAGACTTGGCAGAGATGGGTTGATGTCGCTGAAGGGATATCTATTCGTTGGGGAAAGCTTGCTGCTGCACCAATCTAATTAGTTTATTTTCTGCTTGTTTCTTCTCATCAGCGTTGATGATGTTTGATGCAGGCCTACATGAATTTTCAGCCCGACAGTTTTGCAGAAAACGGATGCAGTAGGCGGTAACTCTGATCAGTCGTTGATAGTTGGAGAATCTATTCACGTATGAGTCAATGAAGGAGACTTCTGTTATTGCAGAAAGCATCGTTGCTTGTTTTTTGCGTACCTCACATTGACTTTGCGAGTTATCTTGATGCGAGATTGGCCAGTTCGGTTCGTCTCGTTGTAGCCATTGTGGCCCGTGCCACCAAAGCTTGCAGCCAAGGAGAAATTCGGCTGATGTTCCTCGAGACAGGCAATCTGCTGGATTTTGTAAACCTGATACATGCCTCCATCTGCAGCTGGTGGTGGACAACTGTATTTTAGACACCCTGTTAGCCACAAAGGTGGTCCAAGTGGTCGGCGGAGACTTTAACCAGCTCAAAACAGTTGTCGAATCTACCAAAAATTAAGTTTCAGTTTGTAAGGCGAGGTAAGAAGTTACCTTCGCATACAGTTCGGCTGATAGAAGAGCACCACAGAGTTCTAAACGTGGAATACTCTGCTGTTCGAGAGGTGCGACCTTGATTCTTGCAACGTGCCCCGACGCGTTTTCCGAGCGCAAATAGGCACAAGCATCATATGCATTCTCCGATGCATCCGAAAAGAAGTGCAACTGTAGTTTCGAAGCGCTGGGACAACTAACGCATCGGTCGATTTTTAGCTGGCTTAGAAGTGGTAGTTGATCGTGATAGGATTGCCATTTATCCCGTGCCGTTACAGGGAGTGCTTCATCCCAGCCCTAAACGTTCCCGTAGCTGTTCTTTAGAGTCCATAGTGACTGCATGAACAGTTTTGCTGTAGTTACGACGGGGCCCACCAAGCCAAGTGGGTAAAAAAGCTGGGCGATGTGAGAGAGGGCAAGGCGTTTTGTTAGCGTTGCATTCGAATCTAGTTGCGGCAGCTTAACCTTGTACCTCAACACGTCAGTGGTTGGTTCCCAATGAAGGCCAAGCGTTTTGATGAGCTGGTCGCGATCTAAATCCACGGACTGCTGTAGAGCCTTGTTCTCCGCGGGGACATCTTCCAAGACCGCAGGTTCGTTCGAGGCCCACTTCCGTAGTTCGAAGCCACCTTTAGCTAACGGTGATTGTAGTTGGTTTCGAATGTTGATGGCATCTGTTATGCTGCTACTACCTGTCAATAGATCGTCAACATAAACGTTCTTGCGTAGGACAGCCGCTGCCTCTGGAAATTTATGCTGCTTGTCTTCGGCGAGTTGCTGTAGGACTCTTGTTGCCAGAAAAGGTGCACTTGCAGTGCCGTATGTTACTGTTTTGAGCTCGTAGGTGTCTAAAGAGCTTTCAGGAGAAAATTTCCAAACAATCCGTTGTAGAGGCGAGTCTCGTTCGTCGAGCAGTATTTGGCGGTACATTTGCTTCATGTCCGCAATCAGCATCACAGGATGAATTCTCGAGCGCAGAATTATGGATCTGAGGTCGTCTTGCACTATTGGCCCAACCATCAAGGCGTCGTTTAGGGAAGAACCACTGTTGGTTTTACACGACGCGTCGAAAACAACTCGCACTTTCGTTGTTGTACTGTCCTCCAGTACCACGGCGTGATGCGGAAGATGATAAGTATGGCTGGATAAAACTTCGTTATGTGCTACCTCGTTTCATGTGCCCAAGCTCGTAGTACTCCTGCATAAAGTCGCTATATTGTTGACACAAGTGTGGGTTTCGTTGCAGTCTGGATTCTAATAGCCGGAAGCGACGCACAGGCGGTGTTACAATTATCACCGAGGGTGGTGAGTACATCCTTTTTCAAAGGTAATCGAACGACATATCTGCCTTCTGGTGAGCGGGTAACGGCTTGACGAAAGTGAGCTTCACAAGCCGCTTCCTCTACCGAATAACAAGGAGAAGTTTCATCCTCTTCAATAGTCCAGAATCGTTCCATTAGTTGGTGCAAATTGTCGACGGAAGCTACATTTGCTGTGCATGTCGTGGGTGATTGGCACTGATTTGATCGACCAGACACCACCCAACCAAGGACTGAATTAACGAGAATTGGTAAGTTATCTCCGAGAGGGATTCGACCAGGAGTTTTGAAAAGGGCAAAGAAACTTTCTGCACCGAGAACAAGATCGATCGGGCTGGTAGTATAGAACGATGGGTCGGCCAATTGCACTCCTGGTGGAAGTTTACAAGACGAAATGTTCACCGAAGTTGCCGGTAAATCAACAGTAACCTTTGGAAGTACGAGGAACTCAGCCGTGGTAGTGTAGTCAGTTGTTCTAGAGCGTATCATGGTGGAGAATTTCTGTCGTGCATGCGTTGCAGAGTGGCCAATACCAGCAATCGGGATAGAAACTCTCTTGCGGTACACTTTCAGCAGTTGGGAGAATGACTCAGTAGCGAAACAACATTCGCTCCCTGAATCTAACAAGGCTCTGGCTATGTGTGACTGATTGTTGTTATCAACAACAATTATGACGGCTGTAGCTAGTAGTATGTTTGCTCGTTTCTGTCCAGATGAGGCATAACTAATCGGCTGCAGAAACGGATGTGGTGGGGTGTTCGTTCTTGGAAATCCTGGGTGCTGACTTCGAGGGTATGCTCTCCGGTACCTTCTGAGTAGACGGACTAGACGACTCGTTCAAGCAAAGCTGCGTGTGGTGGCGACCTTTACAGTACGACAGGTGCTGTTTGACGGACATTCTCTACTCATGTGTCCTTTTCGCAGACAGTTTCTGCACAGTTGATGACGACGAATTTCCTTTTCTTTATCCTCCATGCTCAGCTTAGAGAACGTTTGACACATGTACAGTGGATGCTGCTCGGAACAAACAACACATTTTCTGGCGCTGCCGAACTGCGAAGCCCCATGGCTAGAAAATGAACGTGTTGTGGGCTGTTTTTTAGTCGACGTTAGCGGAACGGACTCGGAAGTTTTGTGGTTGATGTTCTGATGAACAGTGACCCTTCTTTGGATGAAAGCGGTGAGGTTTTGGAACGAAACTTCCTCGAGTGCAGATGAATGTTCATCCCAATCCCTTCTGGTTGTTGGGTCTAGTCGGCAACTCAGCATACGAATGAGAAGAATATCCCAATGTTCAGTTTTTCTCCTAACTGTTGTAGAACACGAACGTTGGCCTCAAACTTCTCAACGAGAGAATGCAACTCGGATGCCGATTCTCGTTTGATTGCGGGGAATTCAAAAAGCGCATCCACATACGAAGACTTCAGACGGTTAGTTTTCTGATAATGTTCAACCAGCAAATTCCTAGCGATTGGATAGTTAACGGCACTGATTGGAATTGTCTGTACCAGTTTGAGAGCATCTCCGAAAAGCGATGAACGAAGGTAGTAGAATTTTTGAATGTTAGAGATATCTTGCGACGAATGGACTAGCGACATATATAGATCGTGGAAGTTGAGCCAGTTCTCAAGGCTTCCACTGAACACGGGAAGCTTTACATCCGGCAGCCGTAAGTGCGATGTCGAAGCAGGAACATGAGTATTTGAAGAACTTGGAGACCTTGGGCATGGGTTAGATGAATTATTTATTGCAAGCAAGAATTCCTTAACTTGGTAGTATTGGCATTCAATTTCCGATCGTTGTTTCAGCAGCTCCTCGATGGTTTCTTCGTCAAGCGATTCCAATTCGTTATGAACTTTGTTGTATTCAGCAAATAGTGACGCAAGATTTTCGAGGCCCACTGGAACCTCGATCGCATCTCGCTCCGCATTGCAGTGATCCACAAAGTTCTTTATTAGAGCGAACGACGATGAGATACTGCGCAACCGCAGATTGAGATATCGAAGTCGACGGTCGTTTGAAGTCATGGTCTGCAAACAAAAGACCGCGTAGCTCAAACGATACGAGTGTAGATGAATGGAAAACTAATTACCTGTTATAGGCAGATTAATGCCTTGTAGTTTATCAACGCCAACTACTTTGGCGGGACAGCAATGTCCAAGATGGCCAAATTCAAAGGGTGGTTGACGACAACCACGCGGTAACCTCTTCAGAAAGTTCTCGTTGGAAGCCAGCTTCTCTAAAAGGCTAGTACGATGATGAACGGAGTTCGACGTCCATCCGGCTCGAAGGACCATGTTTCGAAGCTCAGTGAGTCGGGAGGGTTTCACGGGTTGGTCACGTTTTTTGGTGATGTTTCTTCTCAACATAATTACTTCCCTTTTTTACAGTTTATTATATTCAAAAAGAGAAAGGTAATGCTTCTTCACATAATTTATTGCTAAACTACTAAAAAGCGTTATAATTCACTAAATTCAAACTATAATTTTCTTATACTATTAAACCATTCGTGTACAATTTGATCCTCACTGTTGATAGTTCCACTATTTCTCGCTGCTGCAATTCTGCTAGTCTTCGCAATCCGAATAAGAGAGCCCTGACGTTTTCCTTCGGTTTTTATATTGGCTGAATCATCGGAAGTCATCGATGACGCTGATGACACGACGTGGAGACACGTCATCGATTTTGGTTCAATGCAAGAGATGCCTATGTGGTGAAGTTCATCGATGTTGCAATGATAGCAATAACAGGTACGGTGAATTCGCTCCTCACGCATGTTGTACGAACACACGTTTTTATGCTCGTCGGCCACGTCTTTTACGGGGAGAGAACTCATTTACCGATCGGTTCTGGAATTTGATACGGGATCGACGGAAAACGTGCTCTCGTCGGTGAACAGAATTACCAGATATTTTTGCTTGATGAAGTTCAAGATTTTCTTACATCGCTCGATTCGTAGCTTCCGGATGCGGTTGGAGTTTTTTTCCGTACCCTTAATTTCATCCCGCAATCTTCCGTGCCGTCAAGTCGCTGATCACGAGTTCCTTCGCCATATTCCTCATTGAACGCACTGGATTCTTCCTGTTGACGTCAGCGATAACTTTCGGAATTTGAGCTGACCTCGGACAACCTGTGGCCAAATTTTCCCGTGGGAAAAATTTACGAATATGCTGCCACTGCGTCATGGTGCAACTGTCAAACTAAGGAAATCGGCTCCTTTTACTCGCAGCTTACTATGTTTGAGTTATAGCTTACGTGCATGCAAGGAAAACATTGGCATTGTATGCACAGGTAAAACAGGAAACTTATTTGTATCATCTCTAACTGTCAACTGGCTCACACTAGATAGCAGTTTTTTATTTCCTCATTCCTTCCGCTGGCAAACTGTCATTGTTTTAGAAATTTTCATTTTAAACATTACCCTTGCCTCAGACGTAGTTTACGTCAAAAACAAGTGTGTTAGTGATTATTTCAAGTGACTACTCAACACTGACCTAATGCGGGCATTTTACAAACCGAATTCCCAGAACCACAGTTTTCACACCCGGACTAGTTCTTAGGAAGTTTCTAGTGAGTAGGCACCACAGAGAAACTAGAAGATGAAAACAAAAATATTTTAAAAGAAGCGTCAGATTGCACCACAGGCGAATCAATTATATATGTATATATATACAGCGATTCCACGGGAAAAGAATAGAGTTGAAAAAAAAGTGGTCCGATTTTGCTCAAAATCGCTTGGTATGTTTTTCATCGAAAATAATAATACACGTATTTTTTTATTTTTTTATTAGAGTGACCATGTTCGATATAGGGTTACCAGAAAAATCGACATTTTTCGATTTTTTTATTTTTGAAAACTCATAACTTCTGAACCGCTGGATCGATTTTTAATATTTTTTTATAAATAGAAAGATTATCACTTTTTATTTTTACTAAAAATATTTGTTAAAATAATTTGTGTACTCAAATATGCTCAAATGGTCAATATATTTGTTTTTTGTGATTTTTAAAATGTTGGACCACAACGACTATTTATTTTTATATATTTTTATTAAAATTCAAACATTTTTACATAACATATCAAAAAATCTCAAATGTTCATCGAGCCGTTTTTGAGTTAAATTTTTTGAAAATTTAAAGTTTTTTGCCTATACACACATGGAATGAGCATCATTGTCCATCACTTCAAAATAACTGCGGGAATCATTTCATTGAAGTTATCAAACTTATTCCTAATAAATTTAAGATAACCATGTTGACAAATCTAGTTTTATTTGTGAAGTATTGTACCCATCATAAGTAGGGGAGGCTGGTCCAATTCTGACCCCATTAAATGTAAGAACTATAAATCAGCCTCAAATTGTTTAAAAGCAGAGACCAACATTGCTAGGGTTTACTCAGCCATGGTTTACGCTATAACTGGAGCCACAATGGCCCGTTAGCGTCCAAATTCAGCATGAGTGCTCATAAGGATGGCAGAGGCACTCATGCCGAATTTTTTGTAGCGTAAACCACGACTGAGTAAACTTAACTCATATTTTGAATTATTCCACATTAGGGTCATTTTGAGTGAACCGAACCCAAACTAGAATACAAATTTTTTTAGGGTGTAGAACATTTTTTCTCAAATTTAGTCAATTCTGAAGTCCAAAAAACACAATTTCTCCGACCAATGCATCCTACGTTGAAATTCTTTGTGTAATGAAAGCTTTCCATTGGTATTATTAAAAATGTGGCAACCAGCGCTGTATAAAAAAATCTTGGGAGGTCGGGATTGGACCAGGCTCCGCTATATTGAGGAGTTGGAGGTCAAATCTCAAAGCTTTAGACTACAAGCAAGGGTTTTCTCAGATTACTTTCAATTAAAACTCAGCATTTAATTTGATTATTTAATTATTTCTATATTTCCTAATTCATAAAAAAAAATTTACAAAGCAAAATTCTTACAATTTAACGCACTTTTCTTCATCTGAAAACGAAAACCGTTTCACGATAATGTAATTTTCATTTTGTGGCTTAAAGTAATGAAACGATTGTGTCCCAGAGATTTGTTTTACAGGAGTACAACGGTTCTTTATTTTCTTTTCCATTGCATTGTTATCTTTTTCCGAGAAAAACAAGTAATATATTTTGGAATCTACTTTAGAAACAGCCCAAGAATAAAGTTCGTATGCAGTTGTAATATGATGGCCTTGTAAACTTGCTTTCGAAGCGTTTCACTTTAGAACGCCTCTTAAAGCGTCACAAGGCCCTTTTCCATGGCAAGCGGCAAAAAAGTTCCACTCTGCATTAAGACCGAAGTCCTTGTACATGTGACACAAATTGAAAGCAGTCATCTTATTTCTGTATTGACTGCCTTCATTAACTGCTTAATTTTTCTAAAAATGTTTCCACAAACTCTTCTGCATCCATTCGCATTGAATTTAGATGACAACGATCTGTTTGCTCCCATTGTTTAAATTCTAAGGAATCGATATTTTGAAGAAAATTCATCAGGTCATTCTCCAGTGTTTGCGTACCCGGGCAATGATCACAGGTTTTCAACCAACATTTCTCTGTAGGATTTCATGATACGTTTTAGAATGGTTAGGAATAAGTTTCTTAACCTTAAGGGTTTTAAACATTAATTTAACATTCTGATGATTAATGCATACGCAGACGTTTCAATTGAACCAGCCAGAATACAATTTTTTGGGCGGCTACTGAAAAACATTGAAAATCCCATTTAAAAAGTATGATATTGCTCTTTGAATATTAAACACGGTTCAGAAACGGTGAGTTCTGGAGTTTTACATTCTAGATTAACTGCACTTGGAGTTGCTGGCTCGTTTTTTTACTTGATTAAGCGATAAAGTCTGCAATAGCAGGTATTACAAATGTAGGAATAGCTTTTATCCAACTTTGTTCTCCTTTCCACTGCATAACCATATAGTTTAGGATTAGGTTTCCTGTAACTATCAATCTAAACATGGCAATTTGAGCAGTCGTGCTTCATTGTATTAAACGTTTCTTTACTAAGGTTTCAGTTCGGTTCACTCAATGTGGATTAATTCAAAATATGAGTTAAGTTTACTCAGTCATGGTTTACGCTACAACTCAAATTCGGCATGAGTGCCCCTGCAATCCTTATGAGCACTCATGCTGAATTTGGACGCTAACGGGCCATTGTGGCTCCAGTTATAGCGTAAACCATGGCTGAGTAAACCCTATCAATGTTGGTCTCTGCTTTTAAACAATTTGAGGCTGATTTATAGTTCTTACATTTAATGGGGTCAGAATTGGACCAGCCTGCCCTACTTTTGATGGGTACAATACTTCACAAATAAAACTAGATTTGTAAACATGGTTATCATGAATTTATTAGGAATAAGTTTGATAACTTCAATGAAATGATTCCCGCAGTTATTTTGAAGTGATGGACAATGATGCTCATTCCATGTGTGTATAGGCAAAAAACTTGAAATTTTCAAAAAATTTAACTCAAAAACGGCTCCAAGAACATTTGAGATTTTTTGATATGTTATGTAAAAATGTTTGAATTTTATTAAAAAAAATTTAAAACTAAATAGTCGTTGTGGTCCAACATTTCAAAAATCACAAAAAACAAATATATTGACCATTTTAGCAAATTTGAGTACATTAATTATTTCAAGAAATATTTTTAATAAAAACAAGAAGTAATAATCTTTCTATTTATAAGAAAATATTAAAAATCGATCCAGCGGTTCAGAAGTTATGAGTTTTCAAAAATAAAAAAATCGAAAAATGTCGATTTTTCTGGTAACCCTATATCGAACATGGTCACCCTAATAAAAAAATAAAATAATACGGGTCTTATTATTTTCGATGAAAAACATACCAAGCGATTTTGAGCAAAATCGGACAAATTTTTTTTTCAACTCTATTCTTTTCCCGTGGAATCGCTGTATATATATATATATATATATATATATATATATATATATATATATATATATATATATATATATATATATATATATATATATATATATATATATATATATATATATATATATATATATATATTTAAAATTTACATTTAAAAAGCATGTTGGCTAGATATAGTTCAAGCGCACTAGTTAACATGTGAGATTCATTCTGAAATATACACTGTGCATCCTGAAATATACACTCAATCAATCGTTGGAGTTTGTGCATTCCACATCCTCGTATCTAACCAGAGTATCACATAAATACCGACAGGATTAAACGAGATCTGTTTACGCTTCTTTTATGCAGCACACTATTTTACTGAAATGAATAAACCAGGCATAAATTTCAAGCAGTACGAAACCAGGGTCACCTTATTCAATGTTGAATCTGATTTGATTTTTCAACCTTCTTAGTCAGTGTTTTAAAGGGTGTCCACGATGAAATTGCCACACACAAAATTGATTCGCAAAATTCGAGTTTTCATCCGATTACCATCAAATTTTCAGGGATTGAGAAATAACTATTAAACTTCATTTTACCATTTTACTCGTATTTAATTAACAGTCCATACGCAAATGCCCGCACCTTGGCCTTAACCCCGGCGATAAGATTCTGCACAACCTGTGAATCAACCGTTTTTTGCATGTAAACCCATACTTTCTTCAGTTCCTCGACTGTCTTCACTACCTTAGGTCGTTTAAGAAGGTGCTGCTTCATAATCGCCCAGTACTTTTCGATGGGGCGGAGCTCCGGAGTGTTGGGAGGGTTGAATATTTTCGGCACGAAATTGACCTTATTGTCCGCATACCACTTCAGCACGTTCTTGGAGTAGTGGCATGAGGCCAAATCCTGCCAGAAGATTGTTGGGACGTTGTGGGCCTTCAGGAGAGGAAGCAGCCGCTTCTGGAGGCACTCTTTTATGTACACCTGTCCGTTCATCGTGTCCTGGGTCACGAAAGGTGCACTCCGCTTCCCGCACGTGCAGATGGCTTGCCAAACCAGGAATTTCTTCGCAAATTTGAACATCTTCTGAGTGCGGACATGCTCCGGAACGCTGAACTTATCCTTGGCCGTGAAAAACAGGTTGCCGGGGATCTGTTTGAAGTCGGCCTTCACATATGTTTCGTCGTCCATGATGCAGCATTCAACTTTCGTCAGCATGTTGAGGTACAACTTCCTGGCACGGGTTTTGGCAGACTTGTTCTGCTTCTCGTCGCGATTAGGGGCCTTTTTTACCTTGAACGTTCGAAGCCCAGCCTTAGTTTTGGCCATCTGGACAAAACTTTGGCTTAGGTGCAGCTTCTTAGCCACATCCCGAACGGAGGCGTTCGGATTTCGGTTGAAGGCCCCAACTACGCGGTTGTGATTTTTGGTGTTGTACGGAATACTTTTTCCTTCTTTTTTGGGCTTCCGATCGGTGGTCAACCGTTCCTCGAACCGCTTAATCACTCGCGACACCGTGGAATTCGCGATTCCCAACGTTTTAGCGATGGAACGATGCGAGAGATCCTTGTTCTCGTGATGAATGCGCAAGATTTTATCACGCACGAGCTGTTCTTTCGACTCCATTTCCTCGAGTTTTGATCACAGGACTTTAAAACTTGCAGGATGTAAATAATGCACTATGAGCTAAATCCACCCAAATTTTCATCAAATTTTACTCAACGGTTAAAAAGTTAGAGCAGTTTCATAGTGTGGCAATTTCATCGTGGACACCCTTTAGGTTAGATTGAGGTTGACGGGTCAAGTGACAAACTTGTTTGCCAGCATGCACAAACTGTAAATAGAGAAAGGAAGCATCAAAGAAAATTGAATGCCTGATAAACTTGAATGCCTTGATAATTTTCTATGAATTTTAAATTAGTCTTGCACACTAGAACTTAACGAGCTCTGTTTTCTGAATGAACGAACATTTGGGATAGTCTGCCTTCTACTATTAAGATGGTAGCGACGTTTGCATCCACACTTTCATTAAAAGTTTAAATGATATCATACATGATCCTTTTTATCGACCTGATGAAAATGTAAATTTCATGTTGTTTGAGTGATTATGTAAAGTTTTCAAATTGTGTTGTTAATAACGAGATCAATAAAATAAAAAAATGTGGGTTCGGAAGGAAAGAAGTATTAATATTCATTCTACTCGAAATCAAAACGTTATCACTCAAGTGTAATAATTTGTAATGTTTGTGTTTGTTATTATTAAATATTAGCATATATTATTACGAAACGAAAATAATTCATTTATTCTCCAATCTCTTGATTTAACCTACTCCCAAGATATAACTTAAGAGTTACTCAACATTCTCGTATTTTAACAAACTAGTTTTAACCAGTTGCCATTTTCTAGATTATGCTCTGCATACTGAAAAGACCAGTGAGCCTTTCACGATAAACATTTCTTTTTCAACTTTAATTTTGTTGACATGTCATTCTTAGATCGTGTTTTGAAAAGCGGGATACCTAGTACTTGTTACAAACCATTTGGGGAACTTGTATATGACTTATTTCACTGTCAATAAATTTACTGCAACCATATTTGATTAATGTGGTTTAGATTCTCCAATTTGGGTTCTGGAGGCTACTTCATGAATTGCTACTGCAAAGATACCAAAGTCTGATTTTAATAGAAAAAAAATGATTGTGATACAACACTTATAAAATAGATACAGTAGTTATACAGAACATGTCACTGTCTTCAAACATGCGCTACCTACTTTTATGATAGTTATTGATGTTATTTATGATGCGAGTCTATCCTTCTGTCAGCTTAGGATACAAAAGAGTCAGACATGATCAAAAGGGTGCACATACAGTGTTCAATTAGCCTGCAAATCACAGAGCCAAACTGGTCCACATTTACCAATTTGCAAAGCGAGTTGAAGTAAATATAGAACGACTTGGCTCAAATTTGAACCAGGGGCTGGGCGGGTCTCTTTTTTTGTTTTGGTCTCCATTACCATGGTAAACAGTCTTCGAAAAGCGCAATGCACTGCTACTGTATGAAATAAGCAATGTCACTACCACATTAATCATTACCACATCATCATTACATTAATCACTACCACATCATCTACGACTAGTGCTTATGAGAGACATGTAGATATATTGAACTACAATTTGGCTGAAGTCACTATGTTGCCTAGTTTTGTTCATGTTTATCGGCCTCCGTCACCCGTCGTTCAGTCGTATTATGCGTGCCTCAAGATTTGACTCCCACTTCAGTCAGTGGAACTTTTCGCATGTCGAAATTTTTCTCCCTGGTCTATTGAGTGTTCTGTGTTGACCGTTATCTAGTGTTTTGAATTAGGTATGTACAACATTTGGTTGAAGTGTTGTTTGGTGTCAGTAGCTACGTGTGATTTCCATGATTCAAGGGAACTATTAAAATTAACGTATTCAATATTGAAACAAGTTGTACTCGCTGTTTCAGCGACAACTAAAGGGTGATACGGTCAAAATTTGGTCAAGGGAAAACGCGTGTAAATCGGTGAAATCGTTTATTTAAAAAATCAAATTAAATTTCTTTTTCAAGTTCAATTAGTATAAAATTCAGGAAAAATATTCAGTTAGGCTTCCGCTTTTCCCCTGCCATCAGATTTTGTACAGCCACCTTGTCCACCTTCTTCGCCGCAGAAAGCCAGTTTGCCTTGAACTGCTGCTCGTCCTTAGCAGTTTTTTTTGTCTTCTTTAGGTTCCGCTTGACAATAGCCCAGTATTTCTCAATTGGGCGGAGCTCTGGCGTGTTGGGAGGGTTCTTGTCCTTGGGAACCACCTGCACGTTGTTGGCGGCGTACCACTCCATGGCCTTTTTACCGTAATGGCAAGATGCCAAATCCGGCCAAAACAGTACGGATCAACCGTGTTTCTTCAGGAAAGGCAGCAGACGTTTATTCAAACACTCTTTCACGTAAATTTCTTGGTTGACAGTCCCGGAAGCTATGAAAATGCTGCTTTTCAAGCCACAGGTACAGATGGCTTGCCAAACCAGATATTTCTTTGCCAACTTTGACAGTTTCGTGTGCTTGAAAATATCTGCTACCTTTCCCCTTCCTTTTGCCGTATAAAAATCCTGTCCCGGAAGCTGCTTGTAGTCGGCTTTGACGTAGGTTTCGTCGTCCATTACCACGCAGTCAAACTTCGTCAGCATCGTCGTGTACAGCCTCCGGGATCGCGCTTTGGCCGTCGTATTTTGTTTATCATCGCGATTTGGAGTCACTACCTTCTTGTAAGTCGATAGTCTGGCTCGTTTTTTGGCTCGATGCACGGTTGTAGACGATACACCCAGCTTATTTGCGGCATCTCGGAGAGATAGGTTAGGGTTTCGCTTGAAACTACCGGCAACTCTCTTTGTCGTCTCAGCGGCTTCCGGTTTTCGATTTCCCCCCGATCCAGACTTCCTGGCTGTCGACAAACGTTCCCCAAACACTTTAATTACATTTGTAACGGTTGATTTGGCAACTTTTAGCGATTTTGCCAACTTTGCGTGCGAGTAGCTCGGATTTTCGCGATGCGCGAGCAAAATTTTGATACGCTGCTCTTCTTGCTTGGACGGCATTTTGACAACTGAAGAGTGAATTCCAAAATCAAAATAGGAGCAACATTCTACACACACACACCTTCAAAATGAGGGGTGTTCAGGTTTTTTAAATGCAAAATTGAAAGAAATACGTCAAGTTGATATTGACCAAATTTTGACCGTATCGCCCTTTATTGCATATTTATTTATTCATTCGTCAATCACAAGTAGACTACATAATATCATTTACATTTTAGCTTACATTCTATGATTTCGCAGATTTTGGAAATATTTTTTTAATATTTTCTTAGGCATATTTAGATCAATCATTTCACAATGCTGATTGTACGCGGCTTTTATCTGATTTAGCGGTCCAAATTTAGCATAGTTTGTACGATGACGGTCCAACACGAATAAATTTCTGTTGTGTAATTGTCGAGTAGGAGCATAAAAATTTAATTTTGATAATATATCACTTGAGTCAATACGTTGCGAAATGATGTCATTTACGAATGAAACCATAGCATATTCCCGACGATCTTTCAAGGTTTGAATGTTGATAAGCATGCAACGTGCTCCATATGATGGAAGAGGGAACACCGTCCATCCTAACTTACGTAGGGCATATAATAAAAACTGCTTTTGGACTGACTCTATTCGTTCTTGATGTTTTTTCATATAAGGTGACCAAACAACGCTACAATATTCTAATATAGACCTTACATATGCAATATAAAGTGTTTTAATTGTATAAGGATCTTGAAAATGATAGCTGAAACGTTTTATAAAATTTAACATATTGCTTGCTTTATGAACTATTGTGTTGTAGTGATCCACAAATGTTAATTTAGAGTCTAAAATAATTCCTAAATCTCTTATTCGATCACATTTTTCAACATGTTGATTACCTAATACAATTGCAACACTAGGTGTACTATGTTTTCTGCTGTAAGTTATGTGATTACATTTTTTAACATTTAGTTTTAATAGACTTTTACAACACCACTTATGAAAAACTTGTATTTCATTCTGAAAAACATACATATCATCTTCATTACTGACTTCTAAGAATAGCTTCATGTCATCGGCATCGATAAGAACTTTGAGATTTTTTAAAATTAATGAAATATCGTTAACATATAAAATGAAAAGAAGAGGACCTAAATGAGAGCCTTGGGGAACTCCCGAGGTGACATGGATTGTATTTGAAGTTTTCTCATTGAATCGTACTATTTGCTGGCGGTCAGTTAAGTACGATTCAATCCATTTGAGGAGTCTCATATCAATTCCAATTTTTTCAAGCTTGAAAATCAACATAGGAATATCAATTCTATCAAACGCTTTGCTGAAGTCGGTGTAAAGAGCTTCTACGTGATTACCACTGTCCATTGCAGTTACTGAATAATTTACAAATTCTAATAGGTTTGTAGTAGTTGAACGGCCTTTGAAAAACCGTGCTGTGCAGTCGTCACTATATGCTTCATTTGACTAAACATATTTTTGTTAATAATTGATTCGAAAAGTTTAGGAATACACGAGATAATGGCAATCCCACGGTAATTCTGATATCTGATTTTTTACCTGATTTGTAGATGGGTACTAAAAAGACTTTTTCCATTCATTTGGAAATTTTCCCGATTCAAGTGACATATTGAACAGCCAGAATAAGGGGGATGTGAGTTCAGTTGCTAAATTTTTCATAAATACTGGTGGGATTCCATCTGGTCCTGAACCTTTACTTGCGTCTAAATCTTTTAAACCTTTCAAAATATCTTGCACATTAATTTGACTGATACCTACATTACTTGAAAAATCAGGAAAGTATGAAAAGTATTCAAAGTCACGGTCTTTGTCAGAAAATTTACAATATGTTTCTTGGAAAATGTTGCAAAGAGGTTACAGATATCCTCTGAATTATCTCCTTCTTTTTCATCCAAAGTCATTTTTGAGGGAAAGCTACACGATTTTAACTTGGTCTTGACGTAAGTGAAGAAGTTTTTGGACATGACTTAATTTCTTTTTCAGTTTTTATGTTATACTCAGTTTGTGCAGAAGAAATAGCTAAATTAAGTTGGTCGCAAATATTCAAATATTTTTCCAAATTAATTTGATTATTTTGTTTTCTGTAGATTTTGTGAGCCTTCTGCTTCCGATTTTTAAATTAATTATATGCTTGTTGAACCAAATTGGATTTTTAGAGCAATAATTTCGTCGTCTCCTCGTGAGTGGAACTTCCTCTTGAATTATTTCCATCAATAATTTATAATAGACCTCTACTGCACTTTCAAGATTTTCTTGATCCTTTAAAATGGATTGCCAATTCGCTCTACTCAGTTTGAACTTAATGTTGTCATAATTAGCTTTCTTGTAATCAAATATATCCTCGTAATCACAGTCGTTGGAGTTGTGGTTCTTACGCACAAACACAGAATACTCGATTGCTGTGTGAAAAGCTTCATTTTTCCATAAAGGAGAGAGATTCACTAACGCAGAAATCTTCATGTGTGTTTGTTAATAAAAAATCTAAGTAACAGTTTTGTAAATTTTTGACATGATTTATTTGGTTTAGTCCTAAAAATGCCATTTTCTCAAAAATAAATTGCAAAGTTTCATTGTCCCCAACGACTGGAAGTAGAATACTCTCATTTTCGAAATCGGGAATAAAATCTGAATTGCGTTGATTGAAATCACCATAGATATGAACTTTAAATTCGGGGGGAAAGGTTGATACGATTTCTTCTGCTGCTTGAAAGAAGATTTCATACGTTGACTTGCAAGCTTGATCTGGTGGAAAATAAACTGTGACAAAAATATGAGTTTCACCATCGATATAGGTTTTTACCCAAACGTCGTTAAAAATGTGCTCCATTAATTTCAATTTACAAAAAAACTGTCTTTTGAGCTTGTAAAACCTAATGAAAACATACCTAAACTTGTGGATTCCATTGCGTGTAATTATTCAGTTTACAAGTTGTCCCAAATAGTCTAGACTAAGAATATGTTTTTTGGACACACCACTTCCATTTTGTTTCCATCGAAAGCTCTCAATCAATAACTGGCGAACTGTTGTTTTCCAGCAAAATGCTCAGCAAATAGGCATGGACTATGTAAACTTAACAGATTTATCTGGAAGATAACCTATTTTTACGTTTGCAAGAACCCCACATACACGAATCGGTCATATACACTGTTTCTGATGTAATGCCACTGAGAACTAAGATACGTTCCATCTCTCAGAGCTATTTTGTTACAAAGGAATACAAATGATGTCTTGATCAAAGTTATTCAAAATTATCTGTTGGTAATTATATTCCTTGAGGTAGATTTTACTTCCTAAACAATACTTGTGATTTTATGGTTATTTATTCTTCGCTTGAATTTGCAATTTAAACTACCAACTTAACTTAACTTAATACTGTGAGATTGAAACTGAGGCTCGTTTGTTACGCCAGGGAGTCTGCAAGAACTGGCGACTACCTATCTAGCCCATCAACTGACTAGTTCGATCCAATGTCATTTCGAAGGAAGAAGTGATCAGAGATTTTTTGTATAAATAAGTAAAGACCGTACTCGAAAAATGTAGACAACACAAAAATGGTCTCCAGAAATTCTGTTTAAGATCGATAGGCTTCATACTTCAAGAGAATAAAGCAGAACATTATGATTATGTTTCAACATCATTACTTTTTGAACCTTCAAATGCCATACCCAAATGCCAGCACATTTGCTTCACTAGATTTCAGGTAACGGTGGAGTCAACTTGTTTCGGCAGTTTTAATTATTTTAGCTCCTTATCATGTTCGTTGTTTGACACCTTAGGGGTTTGCAAAGATTTGCCTTCATGATGGCCCAGTATTTCTCGATTGGGTTTATACATTTATTTTTATATTTATTTGTTCCAAATTGTCGTACTGATCTATTTTTCATACCCAGCAACACAACGATGCAGAGCACTCTACTTTTTGTTTTGCTTTTGAGGCAACGATAAGAAATGTTGTCAGATCTCAGTTGATGGGAAATATTGCCGTGTGAAATTTTATTCTCACATTCCACACCGTTGAAACTCAAAAGTAAGGATTGCTCACAATTTAATTGGAAGAAACCCGTTCAACGTCTCTACACTCTATACTACAACTCGTATTTCTTGATTGCTTTCTCAAGATCACCGAATGACACTGGTCGGAAAATTTTCTTGGATTTTACGCTAAAATCACAAATTTTGACTCGTGGATATGTTGGCAAACATATTACATTATCACCATAATCACCAAGACGTTTTTTTAACACTATTTTCAAATATTCACTGCAGGTGCCCCCTATTGAAAAAAAGTGTTTATCCATAAATGAATTTTCTAAAACAAATAAACAAACTTTTGTAGCCAAATAGAGAGTGTGATTTGATTGTAATTTGGTTAAGGCAATCAGATACTATTTGTGTGCTCATAGTGCAACCACTTCATTAAACAAACAGTAAAATATGGAGAATAGTCCTAGCATATAGATCTACTGAATTGGTATAGTTGAGAATTTCTCAATTCATTCGTCTTCCTACCCTATAACTCTAGAGGAAAACTAGCATCAGAAGAAATAGAATACTAGAAACTGTAGCTTCTACTTAGTCTTAGAATAGATCACATCAAAACACTATAATACATATCATATGGTAACTTATATCTAATCTTTTATAGTTTACTTAGAAGTAGTTAAAACGTTGTTTTCAAATCTTCCTTTTCTTCTCTCTTTCCGTTCCAACCGTTTCTTCTCGTTACAGAAAGAGTTGTTTTTGGGTAGAATAGATCCTGGTTCACCTCGCGGTGAACGTAAAATGTCTTCTTCTAGTTCTTCCTCAATGAAGACAAAGTGGTTAAAAGCGTTCAGAAGTCTGAAACCAGCCGGTTCAGCAAATGATAGGTGAGTACTGGATAAACTGCTTCCTCAATGTGACCCTAGTAATAAAAAGATGTAACGTAGTTTAGAGTAGAATTACTTTTTGTGGAGTTTTAAACCGGTCTTCAAACCTTCACGAAGAATTCAACAACATTCTTCGTCTAAAAACTCACGGCACAGAAAAACACATATAACACGTATAAATTATTTTGCGAACATTCATTTACTAAACAAGCTAAATGTCTGTTTAATATAGAACTGGCACCTGCTACGCCATGTTATTTTGTGTAGTTTTTGACATTTACACATCAATGCCGTCTTTTTAGCTTATAACCTATTATAATGTTTTCAACAGACGGCGGTAGTGTTTCCTTAAAATCGTAACACAGCGAAATCTGTTTGTCTGTCGTATTGGTATCTCTGGAAAAAAGCCTAACACCTCACCAAACAGGAAAATTGTAGAAGTTCTTTTTTCGTATTTTCTTATAGCGTTCGGAAATTTATGTTCAGTTTTATTCCATGAGTCTCCGTGTTAAAAATCCAACTTACAAATAAACAAAAAACACTTACATTCTGGATTTGATGAACATGAAAACTGATTGATGCTTTGATGCACTTGATTTGACAATGCAATACTCATAAACACAAGTCTTATTCAGCATGTGAAACCAAATTATAAATTTTAGTCCAGTTTTTAGGTAGGTCATGGTTAGGATGGTTATAAAAATTGTTTGACTTGTATTTTTATAACAACCCAAATATCATGATATGTTTGGTTATATGCATTTTTGCATTAATAAGACAAATTATTATGTTCTTGTTCCGGTGGTTTCAGACTTATTAGAAAACTTATATAGAATAAAAATAGCGGAGTGGAAATAGTAGAGCTTTTGAAACATTATTTAGGTGATATGAGACATAGTTAATCATTTTAATATATAAGACTTCCGGCAAAACTATGGGTTTAAATTAAAAGGGTTTTCTGTACTTTGATGATTGGTCGGTTATGTTTCAGCTTTTTCTAATACGTCATCATGCTAGCAATTGAACCGTTTCAAATAATGTTCGATCACAAAAGGAATTGACCAAAACAATACTATTTTGTCATAATACTGGCATAGCTTAATTAGGCTGCTGAAAGGCTTGTTTACTGGTATAGCTAAACTAGGCTTATTACAAAATGCAGAAACGGTCATGCGACGTCCAATATTACAAAAAAAAATCATATCTAACTAATGTTGTTGACATTCGACGTTTCTTAAATATTTTTAGTTTTTTTTTAGATACAGATAACTATTTTTGCTAAATGTATACAATGTAATTTGAAAAGACCATGTCAACCGTGAACAAACACGCCATAATTAAGAAACACTAAACAATTATATTACAAAAAAGTTAGATTAAATTGCACAAATGTACAACTAAACTAGCCAAATTGTTTTTGCATGTTTTTGTGAAGTTAACTTTCATCACAAATTTAGCATAAATAACATAAACCGAAGCGCCACGACTGTCCATAGAACAGATTTCCGCGACTCGTGCGATGATGTGCTTCGTAATAGAAATATTTGAAGAACAAGAAGCATTAGCTTAAAAAATAATAAAGGGCATCGAAAACAAATAACACAGTAATAAAGCACATAAAAAACGTACTCTTAAAACACTAAAACTACTTAAAAAAACAAGAATCAGAATCTCAAAACATTCCAAAAACATTAAACGAGAACAATATAATAATAGGCCAGGTTGAATGAAAAACCAAACACTACCAGTTCATCAATACAGTTTGGAAGTCTGCTTCTTACTAACCTTACCAATCAGACTAAGGCCGGCGTGGCCTCTGCTGTACACAGAAATTGTCTCCATTCTATTCGGTCCATGGCTGTCACTCGCCAGCCTCGCTGTCTGCGGAGGGTCCGCAGGTCGTCTTCTACTTCATCGATCCACCGCGCCTCTTCTTCTTGTACCTGTCGGTTCGTTTTCGAGAACCATTTTTACAAGGCTGTCGTCCGACATTCTTACGACATGCCCAGCCCATCGTAGTCGACCGATTTTTGCGATGTGTACGATGGGTGGCTCACCCAGCAACTGGTGCAATTCGTGGTTCATTCGCCTCCTCCACGATCCGTCTTCCATCTGCACTCCACCGTAGATGGTACGCAGCACCTTCCGTTCAAAGACTCCAAGGGCGCGTTGGTCCTCCACTAGCAATGTCCATGTTTCGTGGCCGTAGAGAACTACCGGTCTAATTAATTTCTTGTAGATGGTCAGCTTTGTGGTTCGACGAACTTTGTTCGATCTTACCGTACTTCGGAGTCGAAAGTAGACACGATTGCCAACCATAATGCGCCTTTTATTTCTCTGCTGGTGTCGTTATCGGCGGTCACCAATGAGCCCAGATACACGAATTCGTCTACTACCTCGATTTCATCACCGTCGATCTGAACTCGTGCTAGGAGGCTAACATTGTCTTCTCGTGAGCCTCTTCCCTTCATGTATTTTGTATTCAACGCATTAATCACAATCCTACCAGCTTCAGCCTTGGGTCTGATGTACGTTTCCGCCATCGTCTCAAAGTTACGTGCTACGATATCAACGTCCTCGGCGAAGCCAAATAGTTGGACAGACTTCCTAAAGATCGTGCCACTCGTGTCTATCCCAGCTCGTCGAATCACATCCTCCAGTGCAATGTTAAACAACAAACACGACAATCCATCACCTTGCCGTAACCATCTCCGATATTCGCAGGGACTCGAGAGCGTCCCTGATACTCGGACGACACACATCACTCGATCCATCGTTGCTTTGATCAATTACGTCAGTTTTTCCGGAAATCCATATTCGTGCATGATTTGCCATAGCTGGTCTCGATCGATTGTATCATACGCTGTTTTGAAATCGACGAAAAGATGATGTGTGGGCATGTTGTATTCGCGACATTTTTGCAGCACTTGCTGAATCGCAAAAATCTGGTCCGTAGTAGAGCGGACACCCATGAATCCCGCTTGGTATTGCCCCACGAACTCCTTTGCAATTGGTGACAAGCGGTGGCATAGTATTTGGGAGAGCAACTTGTAGGCAGCGCTCAGTAGCGTGATCGCACGATAATTGCAGCAATCCAGCTTGTCGCCCTTTTTATAGATGGGACACACTATTCTCTCCATCCAATCCTCCGGTAAACATTCCTCCTCCCAAATCTTGGTAATTACCCAGTGCAGCGCTCTGGCCAGTGCTTCGCCGCTGTATTTCAATAGCTCGCTTGGGAGTTGGTCAACACCAGCGGCTTTGTTGTTTTTCAACCGACCAATTTCCTCCTCAACTTCCTGAAGGGTTGGCGTCGGGGTCTTGTCATCTTCTGCGCGTGTTCCTAGATTTATTACCGTGCCACTTTCGTTCGCTGCAACATTACCGTTCAGGTGCTCGTCGAAGTACTGTTAAGTCTGCTTCTGGTTTGTGCTATCAAAAAACGAGTCAAACGAGAACTAAGCAAGCCGTTCCAGCCTCTTTTCTAAACTGACTGCTTCCAGCGACAACAATGACTTAGATATAAAAATTTAAAAAATATTAAGAAAACTTGTGAACACTGAAGTTATTTGTCATAAAGCTCGGCTAGTAGATTCGAATAAGCCTACTGAAAACTATATCCATTTTAGCATAACGTTACAATACTCTCTCTCTCTCTCAGTATGCTATAATGTGACGCCAATTCAACCAATTTTTTTAAATACGTCACTCACCTTGGCAGATGACACCAGGTACTCGGATGGTCCAGGGCTCTTCGGATGCGGGCTTATACAGCTTTCAGTAGTAATTATTGCAACTGAAGCACATGCTGCCGTCTAATTTGCTTTTTCTTCGCTACATGAACTTGTAAGATTTGGGTAGGATTTCTTGACCAACGCCTTTTAAACCAATAAACCACACCAGGACCAATTAATAAGCATTGCTCATAAAACACTGGATGTACATAATATGTCTGGATGATCAGAGCTTTTGTTTCTTACTGATGATTCCACGTGAATGGAATATATAGCATCTCGTGATACGTGAAATAGCTTCTGCTGTAACAAAATATGTTTGCTTTTGTTACTGCAAAATTACTAAAATTAAATATGTAAAAACTAATAGTTGAACTTAAAAGATGTTTCGTAGTGCTATGAACTATTTTACAGATTTCCAAACATTGCACCTACACCTATAAAAACAAGATTTCATTGTGATTAGGCACTTATTCTATTTCACTTTTTGCAATGGATCGTGACTTGGAGATATTGGAGATATTTTAATAAGGACGTTGCTTCGATTGTCAAGGCATTGCAATACAGCATTGAACACAAATGATTATGGTTTCCACAAATCTTTGTGCAACCTGCCGTTGCTGCACACATTTTATTCCCTTCATAAAATGCTGGATCAAGATTGGCAAAATGGTCTTTTTCCGAATCATGCGGCTCTCTCAAGAATTGATAGACAACATTGCCGTGATGTACTTTTTGAACAATAACCTATGTAACAACAACTATGTATAAAACCGTAAACTTGATAACTTCAACAAAATATAACTCAACAACGACCTAAAAGTAAACATTTTCAAGGAAAAATATAAAATTCTTAAGTCAGTGTTGAGAGTATCGTGAATAAATAATATATATGTGTATATGTATAAACAGATATATATTAATAAGTATATATAAACATATATTTATATATATGTATATATACAGCGATTCCACGGGAAAAGAATAGAGTTGAAAAAAAGTTGTCCGATTTTGCTCAAAATCGCTTGGTATGTTCTTCATCGAAAATAATAAGACCCGTATTTTTTATTTTTTATTAGAGGTGACCTGTTCGATATAGGGTTACCAGAAAAATCGACATTTTTCCAATTTTTTTATTTTTGAAAAATTATAACTTCTGAACCGCTCGATCGATTAGCAATGTTTTTTTATAAATAGAAAGAATATTACTTTCTTGTTTTTATTAAATTTCAGAAACGGTGAGTTCTTGATGTTCACATTCTAGATTAACTGCACTTGGAGTTGCTGGCTCGTTTTCTTTCTTGATAAGCGATAAACTCTGCAATAGCAGGTATTACAAAAGTAGGAATAGCTATAGTCGTTGTGATCCAACATTTCGAAAATCATAAAAACAAATATATTGACCATTTTAGCAAATTTGAGTGCATTTGTTATTTTAACAAATATTTTTCTATTTATAAAAAACATTGCAAATCGATCGAGCGGTTCAGAAGTTAGTGATTTTTCAGAAATCAAAAAATTTCGAAAAATGTCGATTTTTCTGGTAACCCTATATCGAACATGATCACCCTAAAAAAAAAAATACGGATCTTATTATTTTTCGGAATTTCGGACAACTTTTTTCAACTCTATTCTTTTCCCGTGGAATCGCTGTATAGAAACACACATATATACATATACATATGTATATATATATATATATATATATATATATATATATATATATATATATACATATATATATATATATATATATATATATATATACATATATATATATATATATATATATATATATATATATATATATATATATATATATATATATATATATTTATATATATATATATATATATATATATATATATATATATACATATAAATATATATATATAAATATTTTTTTTTTTGAATTCCTGATGATCTATGATTTTCAGCCTTGGGCTGGTTCTGTCTCACGTCGTGAGTCACTTCAAATACCTTTTTGGGTATTGTCGTAGCTTAATCGGGGTGAAATCCGAACTCAATGCGCAGCGTAGGCTATGGATCTTGACTCACACGCCGGGGTCGCCCCTCATATATAAATATATATTTATATATAAAATAAGTTTCTTCCTTTGTAGAAAGAGTTTTTAAAAAAATTAAATTTACTTTCACTGGATTTCGAATAGGAAGCAAAAACTCGAACTGCATCGAGTCGAGGAAGTTAAACGGAATGATTTATCTCAGTGAATGCATGGTTTAGAACTAAGTCCCTGTAGTCACTGCAATTGACGATCTCAGCATCTCTGAAGGGTATGCGGTAGTCCGATCGCCACGGGTGTCGTCGTCGTCGTTATCTTTGCCGTCGTCGTCGTTCTATCTAAGTAGACCGGTGATGACCGTTGCCAGGTGCTTTGAGTACTGTACTTGGTGTCATGTTTGCGATATTGCAGTCGATGATGATGTGGTGAATCGTCTACGATATTAAAATGATGATGATGATAATTCCATATCATGTCAGGCGGTGAGGTGTCTTTGGTTTGATGGTGAATTTCTAACGAGGTCAATATGTTTCTGTAAGTTGTCGTTTGTTGTTGCTGTTGGATCTGTTAGTACTCTTAAGTGCTGGGTCTCTCTCGGTTTGCCTTGGAGGAGCGGTTTGTTAACTACTCCCCCTTTGAGAAGACGTCGTCCCGATTCGTTTTGCCGTCATCTCTGGGCGTCTGAATTTGATGGACCTCGTGGTCTACATGATGCTGGTGTTTCTTGAAAAGGGCCGGGAATTTTCTACCAAAGATTTTCTCGCGCTATGGTTGCGGTAATGATGATAATGATTACGGGCGAGATAACAGTAGACACCGTTATCGATGAATACGTCCCGATTTTGATGGTTTTTGCGAGATTCTCTAGAATTTCCTGTTATGAATATTGATTTCTTCGATTTGAAGTACTGGCGTATAGTCGTTTTCTGTAATCGAAAGTCCGTCGAGAGCAGACATTATGGGATATTCTGTAAAAGTGAGTTCAGCATTTTCAGCACGCCGATCCGCATTCAGATCAAATCGTACAGCCATGGAACTCAATCAGGTACGACACCTGCCAAGTTTCTATCTGTTATTCCACAGTTGAGATTACTCTTCCAATGATGACTTTGACTGCTTTTAGTACGATAGATATCTTTGCTATTAGGCCAGTCACTCGGTGAGGTTCATGCATTGCCGGTGAATGGTACGATTTGCTGATTGCCCCTGTAGCAGAGTTTTTTGAAATACAATCCTCATTAGTTATATCCTCAGGTTATCTCAAGTCGCATAATCCATGCCTATGTATCCGCTTGCAGTCCCTGCCGACAAGGTCAGCGTTGAACTGCTGCTTTTCATGGTGCATGGGTGGATTTAATTTTTGAGTATTCTGCTCCCTACTGGTACAATGGCCCAATTATAGGATCTTCATGAAGCATTGTCTTCTAACAGCGGGATTGAAATTGGCAAAAAATGATTCTCGATCCGCCGTGAAACGCAGAAACTTCCACAAAATCGTAAATTCTCTTTCAAGATTTTCGATAATAACTCCTTTTTCTTCTAATTTTTATGCGAAGTCTAATTCGGAAGATGACAAGATGTTTTGAAAGTAGTTGAGGTTTAGCTAATTGGATGGCTTCGAAGGTATAATGCTAGATGAGATTTTAAATGGTCTAGAGCTAAAATGAATCATATAATATTTCTTTTAGCAGTAGGAAACTCCTTTCGTGCGTTATCATTTTCGCTAAAATTAGGTTTTGCTAATTTGGATTTTGTTTGTTCTTCTAACTGCTTCTATAATTCTATTTATCTCGATCTTGGAACTGCCTATCTATCTGTCTTCTAACAATTGTTATCTGGTTTATCAGCAGGTTTGAATTGATCGTGTACAGGTCTTGTAATGTCTTTGAGATTTTTATTAGATCGCGATATCTAGATCTCCGGTTATGGTTTTTATTCCTGACCCTATAAAATTGAACAATCCTCGTTTGCGCTCGAGTTCTGGGTTGCAATTCGGAAAATAAATGTAGAGCGTGTTGCTTAATTTTGCCTGTAAAGATCAGTCGTCTTTTCTGAATGGTTTCCGAGACGATTTGTACCATTTATATTAATTTTCGAAGTTTTCTGACAAATGACTCGTAATTTTGTAAATTAATGACGTGAAAGAGTTAGTGTGAAGCCAATCTTCAAATAACTATTACTATTTTGGAGGGTAAGGGTCCTGGACTCAAGACTAGGCTGGTAATTTGGATGGGTTGTGGGGACATTAGCTTACTGTTGATTAGTGATAGTAGAACGATAGCGCTGAGAGGGTTGATGAACGGTCCATATCCAATCGTTCCGTCCTTTAAGAGATATTCTTTTGAGTTCCGAGTCACACCTAGAAGTGTAGTGGTATTAATGACGTATGAAAAAAGGGATATAAGAAATATTAAAGATTTTCCTGAATCAAGTAGAACTGACGTTCCATTCCCAGAATTTCTTTGACAGTGGCTTTCCAGACCCACGAGAGAGCCGGGTGATTTCATTTCGTCCAGTGTAGGTCTATTACTGCTGCACCTGAAGCCAGCTCAAACAACCGGTCAATTATCGGCAGTTGAGCACCGACTTCTTCTCTGGATGGTTTTGAAGGGATACATTGCATCATGAATCTGTCTACTTGATTTCTGCCATCATGGAGGCTAGCACAAGGAATATAGGAGATACGGGTCCTCAAACTTTGGTTCATGTCCTAGATGACGTGGGTGAATCTGGAAATGAAGGAACAGCATGCGTACCAATCTCTCCTAATCCGGCGTAATTTTTGATCTGTGTAATTTCCGTTGATTCGTATCAAAATAAGTCTGGCTTCGATCTGCCGCACCGCGGGTTTCTCATTTGAAATATTGGTCACTTGTCTTGGATTTTATACCTTGCACTTTCCAGCTAATGCATCTCTGCCGAGTCTTTGTTTTCCTTCGTTGGCGTTATGATATCATTTTGCTCCGTGTTTGTTATTTCTACATATTCATCGCAGTTTGATGCCACCTAGTGGTCTTCGATCTTCACTATTAGAAAATTACGAGGTTCCATTCTATGGATGAATGGGTCGCGTTGAGCTGTAGTGCGCATGCTATTGTAAGATTCTCGAACTTCATGCCTGTTAGTTCTAAAGACCTGCTAATAATTAATGATTCCATTAATTTGACTGGTTTAGTGTTGTTGACGTTGCGTCAAGAGTCCCTTCCCCAACTGATAGATTTGATTGATAATTGGGTTGACAGAGACTTAATAGGCCTTTGAGAAATCTGGTATATGGAGGAGGGCTTCCCGAACTCATCATATGCGATTTAATGAAATGAGGTCCCGGTCTCGATAGCCTATTCATTACCGACAGAAATAGAGTATATGGTTTATGAAGATGGTAAAACCACATGGCACGACGGCACAGCTTTCAGGATTGGTGGTCAGAGACCTGACGGCTCTGGCAACGCTTCATACTTTGTTATTACACACTTCTGCACAAGACATATTGCATTTTGCCTCACAGAAAAGAGTGCCTAAACATCTGTCTCTATTCACGAATGTTCTCCATGAGATAGCCTTCAGGTATCCTTCAATCATATTACTTGTCTCCGTGTCTGGCGTTCTGGAGAGTATCTATCTTCGGAAAGCTCCACATCGATCGAGTTTAAAGTGCTCTCTTTTGGCAGCCACTTCGCGCGACGAAGAAGTGACTCAGATCAACTGACGTACCACTACATTGACGTCATCAGAAACACTGAAAGCAACGCGGGAACACGCAAACTCATGTCCTCTGCCATGGAAAGATCCGTATTAGAATCATCTCTCAATCTTCAAAATAATTTGATTGCCGAAAATGTTTAATGGTGACTCGGCGCATTCAGTCCTGAAATGTCATACTACGACTGGACACCTGAATTGAATCTCCGTTCATATTACCTGAGAATCATGACAGTATGTCATTACATCTTGTTCGCCCGGCCGATACTTTATTTCAAAGTCGTATCTGGCCAACTGTAACCCTTCACTTCACTCAATTTAGAGTTTGAGTTTTGTGAAGGTTGAGCTATTAATTTGGCTGCGGTCTGCATAGGTAGTGAACTTTGACCAAAAAAGACAGGTCGAAAGTATCTCATAAAAAACACTATCGCAAAGAGTTGAAGGAATACTTCGCTTTGGATTAGGGTCCTGAGGTTCTTCATCGATACCCAGATACAAGACACTGATAGCAAAATTGCCAGTATCCGCGGTCAAGGCTGATTGTCAGTACTGTAAGATACCTGAGTTCCATTATCATCTTCAAGGTCTTAACAGTTATAGGGGTGTGTATGCCCCATTTGTCTGTCTCATTGAGTTGGACAAGAGGCCTATGATTCTAGCAAACACAGTATGTCTCCTATAATAGGCCTAAAATACTAGAATCTCAATCTCTCTTTGCCTTTGTATAATAATTTCAAGACACCTTTATTGTGTTTGGTTTCATGCCTGTCAGTAACTATATATGTCCAAGAAATGACTTTCCCGTTAGTTCACTAAGATGAATTTGCTGTCAATATCTGCAGGGCTACTGAAATCTCTCTAAGATTTCGATAAGCAAGAAGGAGAACAAGTCGTCCATTGTAAACTAGACAACATCTCCCATTGCCGCGTGTTATACGGTCCATTACTCGTTGCCAGGCGTTTACCCACGGTATCTCCACGAATTATAGACGGGTGAGGCCCACCGAAAAGGCTGTTTCATGTCTGGCGAGCCAGATTTAACGAGTGTATGAAATATCTACATCGACCCACGATCTAGAATTCGGGTTGTTATAAAGGGTACCTGTCGCCCATAGCCTTTGTCATTTATCTCAGGAATAACTACTGTCAGTTAATTTTGTTTCGAGCATCAGGTTTGAATAACGTTTGCCACCCATACGTATCTCCCGGTTGAATAATTTCTAGTTGGCATATCTGGATACTTGTCTTGAACTTGTTTCAGAATGAATGGATACCGATAGCTTCTTTGAAGTGCGTATAGATTTCATTCATTTACAGAAGGCTGATCAGGTTTGAAAACTGAGCCTGTGTGGCCATCTTCATACTGACACACAGCTCTGACATTCTCGCGAGGATGCAGGCGTACTATCTGAAATAGGTGCACTACAGTGTTTCCAGATTCGAAATATAGATTTCAGTGATAGGCATTTTGTCTGAAGGGAAAGCAACTGGTTCTCTGCCAGATTTGTGATAGAAAGCAATTGTTTGGCGGTGTATATCCCTGGGGGTATACACACTTTTAGTGATAAAATGTCTATCGATATGTACTTCAGTTATCTTTAACGGAGATGGGGATTTATTACGGTACTGCGACCTGGAAATTATTACTATACTTTAATATTTCCAGAGTACAGACTGTGGTCGATAATATGTTCAATGACGGTGACGGAACTGCCCATCGTGTCATGAAATTTGAAGACGTAGTATCTTGCTTCGAGAAAGTTTCCGTATCCGTACATGTTGTTCTCAACAGCAATTTAGTTCGAGTTGCCGATATTTTACTTGCCAGAGGCCTCTGATGTTCACATTTTCTTTGAGAATGTACTCTGTTACACCAGCGTCACTACACCTGAAGATTCCACATTGAGGTGAATTCGAGATAGGAAGGAATATTGTCTGTCATTCTGATTGATTTGACGTTCCCAAGGTAAAATTTCATCGTCTGGCTATTATGTTGTTCATGTTGCCATGTACCTGAAATCTGAGCGATTTTACATTTCCGTATTTCTGTGGATATGTAGAGGTTTTGATAACTGGCTTCGCCACTAGTTCATTTCACGGCATTTTATCTGTCTATGATTTAAATTCTTGCCGAGTTTTCCCGGAGAATGTTTATCTTTGAAATATTTCTTGAAATTGCTCATGGAAAATTCCCATTTCAGAAATTATTAAACAGAAGGGTACGTATTTCGATTTGGCAAGGCCTAAAATCTGATCGTAGACGTTGTGAACAGGCAAATTCACTCGAAGCTTATAGACTTACGCCAGTTCATCTGGATCATCCTGTTGTAGGATCAACTAGAATTGTGTTTTGATTGCCCGCTGTTGTCTCGACCTAGTTTCTCTTCTATCTGCGGCGTTATTAATTTGATATATTGAGAGATGACAGCAACTACGTGCTTGTTGAGATTGCCTGGTGTACCTGCCGATAGTACTGTTATCATGTATTTCATAAGAAGCTATGACAGCTTTATCACGGCCAGCCGGTTCAAGACTGTTTTGTTGATCTGTTAGAATTTAGCACAAATTTCATAAAATTGTTCAACAGTTTGTTTCCTTGTTTTAATGTAGGAATTTTTCGATATTGAAGATAAATCTTCATGAAGGTTGCGATCAATAAGTTTGGCTTTACTAATTGACATTGCATTTTGTTGACTGTTAATTAACCATTTGCTTTGACACTAATTCTTGATCCCTTATAACGGATATCAACTAAATTCGATTACAATATTTTGGCTGGTATTGATGGTGCTGGCTTGTCGACGGACTCGTTCTGCGCTTTAACGTTTCATCGCAAGGATTATGATGTCCGGGGATACGGTTATATCATATTTGTCAAGGTTTGTATTACGCTAGTGTTAGCCTCGTATCTTCTGGAATCTTCCAACATTGCTTCAGTCAGCCCCAACAGTCGCTCAATCCTGCATTCTTCAAACACACATTTTCCGTTAACATAAATCACAAAGTACATCATTCTCACTTCCGGATTGACTGTTAGGCCGATTTTACGGAGCAGGGTATAGTTGACTAATACTGTACCAAATTACGTTTGTGTCTAATTTTCCGTCTAGTTTCTGAAATCCACATCGTACCTCCTCTCTAGGGGTTGTCCTCGTTACTGGGTATGCCATGTGCATTAGTTTACTTCCGTCTGATTTTAACTGAAACTACAGCGTTGATCAAGGCAGGAGTAAACACTGGGTCACCACAAGGATTTTCTCGCCCGCGAACGTGGAGTACTGAACCACACTCTGTTCTCAAACACACACGCGAATCTATCGACTGATAGCCAAGCCTTCTTCCTCTGCTAGTTTTAAAAAATTAAATTTGTTTCACTGATTCCGAATACAAAACTGAACTGCACGACGAGGAGGCTAAACGGAATGATTTATCAAGAACGCATGGTTTAAAATCTGTCTTACTATCTGCAGAATTGATGATCTCATCCTGAAAGGTAGCGTATTCGTGGGTGTCGTCGCCGTTGCTTCGTCTTACGTTCATCTGCGACCGAGGATACAGCCAGGTGCTTGAGTACGTACTTATGTCGTTTCCAGATATTGAAATGATGATGATGTGGTGTCGTCTGCCAAATGATGATGACGATACGCCATGCCTGCGGTGAGGCGTCTCTTGGTTTGATGGTGAATTAATGATCGTAATAAATAAGTTGTTACAGTATTGATTGAAGTATTCCAGTGCCTTCGGTTTGCTTGAGAAGGTTTAATCTCATACATATAAATATATATGCGTATTACATATACATATATATATATATATATATATATATATGCTGTATATACATATATTTATATATATGTATATATATATATATATATATTTATATATATTTATATATATATATATATGTATATATATATATATATATATATATATATATATATATATATTATATATATGTATATATATATATATATATATTTATATATATTATATATATATATATATATATATATATATATATATATATATATATATATATATATATATATATATATAAATATATATATATATATATATATATATATATATATATATATATATATATATATATATATATATATATATATATATATATATATATATATATATATATATATATATATATATATATATATATACACATATATATTTATATATATAAGTTAACAAACGCTCCTCCAAGCAAACCGAAGAGTTAGCACTAAGAGTACTTCAGATCCAACAACAACAACAACTTACAGAAACATTACGATCATTAGAAATTCACCATCAAACCAAAGACACCTCACCGCCTGAATAATAAGAATTATCATCATCATCATTTTAATATCGTAGACGACACCACATCATCATCATTTCAATATCGCAAACGACACCAAGTACAGTACTCAAAGCACCTGGCAACGGTCATCACTCGGTCTACTTAGATAGAACGACGACGACGGCAAAGATAACAACGACGACGACACCCGTGGCATCGGACACCGCATACCTTTCAGAATGCTGAGATCATCAATTGCAGGACAAGTAGGGACTTAGTTTTAAACCATGCATTCTTGAATAAATCATTCCGTTTAACTTCCTCGACTCGTGCAGTTCAGTTTTTGCTCTATTCGAAATCCAGTGAAAGTAAATTTAATTTTTTTAAAAACTCTTTCTAAAGAGGAAGAAACTTATTTGGCGCAGTCGGTAGGATTCGCGTGTGTGTTTGAAACAAATTAGTGGTTCCGGATACTCCATTCGCGAACGAAAATCGCGAATTTGTGGACGATTAGTGTTTGCAGCACACCTTGCGGATCAACATATAGTTTCGGACGAATCGGACGAGAAGTAAAACGGTATCCCCGAAAGCATACCGGGTAACGAGGACAACCCCCATCGAAGGAACATCGACGAGGATTTCAAAACTAGACGAGAGAATATCGTCAAACCTAAACGTAAGGCAATTTTAATTATTAATTAACCTATACCTACTCCATCAAATCAACTAACAATTAATCAAGTGAAAAGTGAGTGTACTTTTAAGCGTTAAATTTTGTAGTTTATGTTAACAAGAAAAATGGCTGAACAATTAGCTGAAAAAGTGCAAGAGTTAGAGCGACTGTTAGAGCGACAGAGCTTAATGTTGGAAAGATTCCAAAATTCTGAGGCTAGCACTAGCGCTGCCTCACAAACCGTCGCCAATAAATATGATATAACCCGTATCCCGGACATCATTAAGATGATCCCAGGTTACGATGGAAACGTTAAAAGTTTACCGATTTGGATTGAGTCCGTCGAACAAAAATTAAATTGCGCATCAATGCAAGTTCCCGAAGCCGAGAAAAATAATGCAATCGAAATTTGGACGTCCGTTATAAGGGACAAAATTAGTGGCAAAGCAAATGAAGTTCTAATTAACAGTCAAACAAAATGCAAGTGGCAATTAATTAAAGCCAAACTTATTGATCGATTTGGCGATAAAAGAGATTTATCTTCAATAATCAACAAAATTCCCTACATTAAACAAGGAAACCAAACTGTTGAACAATTTTATGAAATTTGTGCCGAGATTCTAGCAGATCTCAATGCAAAAATAGTCTTAGACCACGGCTTACAGCCGTGTGCTAAAGCAGTCATAGCTTCTTATGAAGCCATGATAACGAATGCCTATATCGACGGGTTACACGAACCAATCTCTTCACTTACGAGAACTAGTAGACCTGAAAGTTTGCTGTCGGCGTACCAACATGCGCTAGAATTAACTAACGCCGCAGATAGAAAAAAAGAAAAGCTTAAATTCGAGACAAAATTTAGCGAACATCCAAAAACACAACAATTACAGACGATCCCTCCCCGCAACGGAGGATGGAATTCAAATAACAATAGAATCACAAATACTTCGAGGAATTACACACCTGTTCCACAACGTCCCTACAATCCAAATTTTAGGCCTTACCAAAATCAAAATACAGTAAGACCACCACTTCTGTTTAATAATTTCCCCCAAAATAGAAATTTTTCGAACCAATTTCAAAGCGGGCAAACAATCCCTCAAATAAAACAAGAACCCCATTCTCAGAATAACTTTCGAAGAATTCCCCCCGTCATGAACCAAATTCATTACCAAGAGCAGAATGAACAAAACGAACCAGATTTAAGCGAAGCCTACAGTTATCAAAACGCCCCATATCCACAAGAAATGTACGAATGTAAAATCGCTCAAGACCCTCAAGAGGTACATAACAACGCTCAAGACAACTTACCAACTGTAGACGATGAGGTAAATTTTACCTTAGAGACGAGTCAAATGTGCAAAGAATGACAGACAATAATTTCCTTCCCTATCTCGAAATTCACTCAAGTAATGGAATCTTCAAATTCTTAGTTGACACTGGTGCCAACAAGAATTACATTTCTCCAAAAATAATGAACCCTTCAACATGGAAATCAGGAGCTCCTAGCAGAGTAAAAAATATCAACGGATCTTTCGAACTAAATTACTTTATTGAAACAAACATATTTTTTAATCACGGAAACTTTTCTCAACAAAAATACTACATCTTCAAATTTCATGACTTTTTTGATGGGTCCTATAAGCCCGAGTTCGAGTCACTAAGGTCATTGAACGCTATTATCGATACACAGTCTAATACTCTAAATATTAAAGGCATAGTAATCCCCTTGAAGAAAAAAAATCCCAAACTATACACAAATAAATTTCCAAGGTCGCGATACCATCAATAAATCACTCCCCGTGTCCATTAAAGATGGCGATTTTTATATCGAACAAAACATTTTTATCACTAAAGACATTATTATACCCCCAGGGTTATACACCGCCCAAAACAATTTAGCAATTTTTCCTATCACAAATCTAGCGAAAGAGCCAGTTGCTTTCCGGCTAGACAAAGAAATGCCTATCACTGAAATCTATAATTTCGAGGAACTCAATCGACTTCCCGAATCAAACACTGCCAGTGCACCTATTTCAAATGAAATACGCACTTCGCATCTAAATCACGAAGAAATGTCCAAACTTCTGGACGTGATTGTCGAATATGAAGATATTTTTTACAGAGCTCAGTTTTTCAAATATAATCAAGCATACCATAGAAACTAAAGATGAAGCCCCTATACACACTAAAAGCTATCGGTATCCATTCATTCACAAACAAGAAGTTCAAAGACAAATATCCGATATGCTAGCTAAAGGAATTATTCAACCGAGTACATCGCCATAGTGCTCACCAATTTGGATTGTTCTCAAGAAGCCTGATGCTTCAGGGAAGCAAAAATGGCGATTGGTAGTTGACTACAGAAAATTAAATGACAAAACTGTAGACGACAGGTACCCTTTGCCGAATATAACCGAAATTCTAGATAAATTAGGTCGATGTAAATATTTCACTACACTCGACCTAACATCTGGCTTTCACCAGATTGAAGTGCACCCGAAGGACGTACCCAAAACAGCCTTTTCGGTGGAGCACGGTCTCTATGAATTCGTGAGAATGCCATTCGGGTTGAAAAACGCGCCCGCAACATTCCAACGAATAATGGACCATGTCTTACGCGGCTTAATAGGAAAATGTTGTCTAGTTTATATGGACGACATTATTGTGTTCTCCACTTCGTTGCAAGACCACCTCGAAAATCTTAGAAAGATTTTCAATGCCCTACGAATAGCCAACCTTAAAATTCATCTTAACAAAAGTGAATTCTTAAGGAAAGAAGTCACATTTCTTGGACATATAGTTACTGACCAAGGCGTGAAACCAAACCCTAATAAAATTGAAGCCATCCAGAAGTGGCCATTACCAAAAAACCAAAAGGAATTAAAGGGATTCCTAGGTATTTTAGGCTATTATAGGAGATTTATACGTGATTTTGCTAGAATCACTAAACCTCTTACGGCCCAACTCCGTAAGGGTGAACAAATAGAGCATACACCTCTCTTTGTTAAAACCTTTGAATCGTGTAAGGTAATACTCACTCAGAGTGACATCTTACAGTACCCCGACTTTAATCAGCCCTTTATATTGACCACGGATGCTAGCAATTTTGCTATCGGTGCGGTCTTATCACAGGGTATCATTGGAAAGGATAAACCCGTTGCGTTTGCATCAAGGACCCTATCCAAAAGCGAAGAGAATTATTCCGCTATAGAAAAGGAGCTTCTTGCGATAGTGTGGGCTGCCAAATACTTTCGACCGTATCTTTTTGGTCAAAAGTTCACCCTGTATACAGACCACCAGCCCCTTACTTATGCGCTCAACCTTAAAACTCCAAACTCTAAATTGGTGAAGTGGAGGTTGCAGTTGGCGGAATACGACTTTGAAATAAAGCATCGGCCGGGCAGACAAAATGTAGTAGCCGACGCTTTGTCGCGAATTCCATTCGAAATTAATATGAACGAAGAAGATTCAGATTCAAGTTCAGTCCATTCAGCAGACACTGACATTTCAGAGTTTATCGAATGCACCGAGTCACCATTAAACATTTTCAACAATCAAATTATTTTGAAGATTGGCGAAAATGATTCCGAAGAATACGAAGAGATCTTTCCGAAAATGTACCGAAGAACTATAACGAAGTTTGCATTCGGTGTTCCCACGTTGCTTCGAATATTTCGAGAATATTTAAATCCAAGCAAAGTTAATTGCATCCATTGTCCTGAGTCACTAATACCATCCCTGCAAGTAGTATATAAAAACTACTTCAGTCGATGTAAAACTTTCAAAATAAAAATCTCTCAAAAAATTTTGATTGACCTCCAAACCGCAGAGGAACAAAATAATATAATTGAAGATACCCACGAAACATCTCATAGAGGTATTCGTGAAAATAGGGAACAGATATTTAGGCGCTTCTACTTTCCTAATATGAAACAAAATATACGAAAATATATAATCTTGTGCAAAGTGTGTAACAAACAAAAGTATGAAAGACACCCGTATAGAATCAAATTCGCTGATACACCAATCCCTAAAAAGCCATTAGATATCGTGCATGTGGACATCTTCATAAGCCAACCTACTCTATTTCTGTCAGTAGTAGATAAACTATCAAGATTCGGGACCCTCATTTCCATTAAATCACGCTGTATTTCGGAAATTCGGAAAGCCCTCCTCAAATATTTTTCACTATACGGAACACCAAAACTATTAGTCTCTGATAACGAGCCGGCAATCAAATCTATCGAAGTTAGAGGACTCTTACATGACCTCAACGTCGAACAATATTTTACACCATCCAACCACAGTCAAATTAATGGAATCGTGGAAAGATTCCATTCCACTATTAGCGAGATCTTTAGAACTAACAAACATAAGTTCGAAAATCTTACAAACAAAGAAAAATTCTTAATAGCATGCACACTTTACAATAACACGATACATTCATCCACCAAATTAAAACCTCGTGAAGTTTTCTATGGAGTGAGAGACGGATCCGAAAGACCACTAGATATCGACGCTATTATAGCGTCTAGAGATAAACTTTACGATGAAACCATATTAGAAATAACAAAAACACAAAAAAGACAAAATGATTATCATAACACCAACAGAGAAGAACCCCCAGCTCTAGAAGCAGGAAGCAACGTGCTTCAGAAAGTGCAAGGTATAAAATCCAAAACAAGTGACCAATTTCAAATAACCCACGTTGCAACAGATCGAAACCAGACTTATTTTGATACAAATCAACGGAAATTACACAAATCAAAATTACGCCGGATTAGGAGGTGAACACATGCTGTTCCTTCATTTCCAGATTCACCCACATCATCGACATGAATCAAAATTTGAGGAACCGTATCCTTTATTCCTTGTGCTACTCCATGTTAACAGAAATAAGAGACAGATTCATGATGCAATATCCCTTCAAACCATCCAGAGAAGAAGTCAGTGCTCAACTGCTGATAATTGACCGGTTGTTTGAGCTAGCTTCAGGTGCAGCAATAGACCTACAATGGACGAATGAAATCACCCAGCCTCTCGTAGATCTGGAAAACCACATCAAAGAAATTCTAGAATGGAACGTCAGTTCTACTTGATTCAGGAAAATCTTTAATATTTCTTATATCCCTTTTTTCATACGTCATATTAATACTACCTCTACTTTTAGGTGCTCGGAACTCAAAGAATATCTTTAAAGGACAGAACGATTGGATATGGACCATTCATTAACCCTCAGCGCTATCGTTCTACTATCACTAATCAACAGTAAGCTAATATCCTCACAACCCATCCAAATTACCAACCTAGTCTTGAATCCAGGACTCCTTACCCTCCAAAATAGTAATAGTTATTTGAAGATTGGCTCACACCAACTCTTTCACGTCATTAATTTACAAAATTACGAGCCCATTTTCAGAAAACTCGAAATTAATATAAATGGTATAAATTATCTCGGAAACCATTCAGAAATGACTGATCTTTTACAAACAAAATTAAGCAACACTCTACATTTATTTTCCGAATTACAACCCAGAACTCGAACCAAACGAGGATTGTTTAATTTTATAGGGTCAGGAATAAAAACCATAACCGGAAATCTAGATAATCATGATCTAATAAAAATCTCAAAGACATTACAAGACCTGTCGATCAATTCAAACCTGCTGATAAACGAAAATAACGAGCAGAGACAAATAAATAAACAGTTTCAAGATCGAATAAATAGAATTATAAAGCAATTAGAAGAACAACAAATTCAAATTAGCAAAAACCTAATTTTAGCAAAAAATGATAACGCACGAAAGGAGTTTCTACTGCTAAAAGAAATATTTAAGATTCATTTTAACTTAGACTATTTAAAATCTCATCTAGACGACATTTTCGAAGCCATCCAATTAGCTAAACTTCAACTACTTTCAAAAAACATCTTGTCATCTTCCGAATTAGACTTCGCCACAAGAAAATTAGAAGAAAAAGGAGTTATTATCGAAAATCTTGAAGAAATTTACGATTTTTTAGAAGTTTCTGCATTTCACAACGGATCGAGAATCATTTTTGTAATTTCAATCCCACTATTAGAAAACAATACTTACGAAAATTTTATAATTGAACCATTACCAGTAGGGAACAAAATACTCAAAATTAAATCCACCCATGCCATGAAAAGCAACAGTTCAACCTACCTTGTCGTCAGGGACTGCAAGCGGATACATAAACATAGATTATGCGACCGAGATAACCTGGAGGATATAACTAATGATGATTGTATTTCAAACCTGCTACAGGGGCAATCAGCAAATTGTACCATTACCCAATGCATGAACCCTACCGAAATTAAACTAATAACAAAGAATCTTATCGTACTAAAAGCAGTCAAGTCACTGGAAATTAATTCAACCTGTGGAATAACAGATAGAAACTTAACAGGGTCGTACCTGATTGAGTTCCATAACTGTACGATTTATTTAAACGGATCGGCGTACGAAAATGCTGAACTCACTTTTACAGAATATCCCATAATGTTGCCTCTCGACGGACTTTCGATTACAGAAAACGACTATACACCAGTACTTCAAATCGAAGAAATCAATATTCATAACAGGAAATTTCTAGAAAATTTCACAAAAAACCATCAAATCGGGACGTATTCATCGATAACGGTGTCTACTGTTAGTCTCGTAATCATTATCATCATTACCGCAACCATAGCGCGAAAAAAAATCTTTAGAAAATTCAACCCTTTTCTCAAGAAACACCAGCATCATGTAGACCACGAGGTCCATAAAATTCAAACACCCAGAGATGACGGCAAAACGAATCGGGACGATTCTTTCTCAAAGGGGGGAGTAGTTAACAAACGCTCCTCCAAGCAAACCGAAGAGTTAGCACTAAGAGTACTTCAGATCCAACAACAACAACAACAACAACAACTTACAGAAACATTACGATCATTAGAAATTCACCATCAAACCAAAGACACCTCACCGCCTGAATAATAAGAATTATCATCATCATCATTTTAATATCGTAGACGACACCACATCATCATCATTTCAATATCGCAAACGACACCAAGTACAGTACTCAAAGCACCTGGCAACGGTCATCACTCGGTCTACTTAGATAGAACGACGACGACGGCAAAGATAACAACGACGACGACACCCGTGGCATCGGACACCGCATACCTTTCAGAATGCTGAGATCATCAATTGCAGGACAAGTAGGGACTTAGTTTTAAACCATGCATTCTTGAATAAATCATTCCGTTTAACTTCCTCGACTCGTGCAGTTCAGTTTTTGCTCTATTCGAAATCCAGTGAAAGTAAATTTAATTTTTTTAAAAACTCTTTCTAAAAAGGAAGAAACTTATTTTATATATAAATATATATTTATATATAAGGGGGCGACCCCGGCGTAGTGGTTAATATCCATACCTCTCACGCCAAAGTCACGAGTTCGAATTTCACCCCCGGACAAGTTACGAAAATACCCAAAAAGGTATTTGAGTGACTACGACGGGAGATGAACCAGCCCAAGGCTGAAAATCTCGATAATCAAGGAACAAAAAAAAAATATTTATATATATATATATATATATGTATATATATATATATAATATATATATATATATATATATATATATATATATATATATATATATATAATATATATATATATATATATATATATATATGTATATATATATATATATATATATATATATATATATATATATATATATATATATATATATATATATTATATATATATATTTCTATACAGCGATTCCACGGGAAAAGAATAGAGTTGAAAAAAAAAGTTGTCCGAAATTCGAAAATAATAAGATCCGTATTTTTTTTTTTTTTTAGGGTGATCATGTTCGATATAGGGTTACCAGAAAAATCGACATTTTTCGAAATTTTTGATTTCTGAAAAATCATAACTTCTGAACCGCTCGATCGATTTGCAATGTTTTTTTATAAATAGAAAAAATATTTGTTAAAATAACAAATGCACTCAAATTTGCTAAAATGGTCAATATATTTGTTTTTTATGATTTTCGAAATGTTGGATCACAACGACTATAGCTATTCCTACTTTTGTAATACCTGCTATTGCAGAGTTTATCGCTTTATCAAGAAAGAAAACGAGCCAGCAACTCCAAGTGCAGTTAATCTAGAATGTGAACATCAAGAACTCACCGTTTCTGAAATTTAATAAAAACAAGAAGTAATATTCTTTCTATTTATAAAAAAACATTGCTAATCGATCGAGCGGTTCAGAAGTTATAATTTTTCAAAAATAAAAAAAATTGGAAAAATGTCGATTTTTCTGGTAACCCTATATCGAACATGGTCACCCTAATAAAAAAATAAAAAAATACGGGTCTTATTATTTTCGATGAAGAACATACCAAGCGATTTTGAGCAAAATCGGACAACTTTTTTTTCAACTCTATTCTTTTCCCGTGGAATCGCTGTATATATACATATATATAAATATATGTTTATATATACTTATTAATATATATCTGTTTATACATATACATATATATATTATTTATTCACATACTCTCAACACTGACTTAAAAATTTTATATTTTTCCTTGAAAATGTTTACTTTTAGGTCGTTGTTGAGTTATATTTTTGTTGAAGTTATCAAGTTTACGGTTTTTATACATAGTTGTTGTTACATAGGTTATTGTTCAAAAAGTACATCACGGCAATGTTGTCTATCAATTCTTGAGAGAGCCGCATGATTCGGAAAAGACCATTTTGCCAATCTTGATCCAGCATTTTATGAAGGGAATAAAATGTGTGCGAGCGGCAGGTTGCACAAAGATTTGTGGAAACCATAATCATTTGTGTTCAATGCTGTATTGCAATGCCTTGACAATCGAAGCAACGTCCTTATTAAAATATCTCCAATATCTCCAAGTCACGATCCATTGCAAAAAGTGAAATAGAATAAGTGCCTAATCACAATGAAATCTTGTTTTTATAGGTGTAGGTGCAATGTTTGGAAATCTGTAAAATAGTTCATAGCACACGAAACATCTTTTAAGTTCAACTATTAGTTTTTACATATTTAATTTTAGTAATTTTGCAGTAACAAAAGCAAACATATTTTGTTACAGCAGAAGCTATTTCACGTATCACGAGATGCTATATATTCCATTCACGTGGAATCATCAGTAAGGAAACAAAAGCTCTGATCATCCAGACATATTATGTACATCCAGTGTTTTATGAGCAATGCTTATTAATTGGTCCTGGTGTGGTTTATTGGTTTAAAAGGCGTTGGTCAGAAATCCTACCCAAATCTTACAAGTTCATGTAGCGAAGAAAAAAGCAAATTAGACGGCAGCATGTGCTTCAGTTGCAATAATTACTACTGAAAGCTGTATAAGCCCGCATCCGAAGAGCCCTGGACCATCCGGAGTACCTGGTGTCATCTGCCAAGGTGAGTGACGTATTTAAAAAAAATTGGTTGAATTGGCGTCACATTATAGCATACTGAGAGAGAGAGAGAGAGTATTGTAACGTTATGCTAAAATGGATATAGTTTTCAGTAGGCTTATTCGAATCTACTAGCCGAGCTTTATGACAAATAACTTCAGTGTTCACAAGTTTTCTTAATATTTTTTAAATTTTTATATCTAAGTCATTGTTGTCGCTGGAAGCAGTCAGTTTAGAAAAGAGGCTGGAACGGCTTGCTTAGTTCTCGTTTGACTCGTTTTTTGATAGCACAAACCAGAAGCAGACTTAACAGTACTTCGACGAGCACCTGAACGGTAATGTTGCAGCGAACGAAAGTGGCACGGTAATAAATCTAGGAACACGCGCAGAAGATGACAAGACCCCGACGCCAACCCTTCAGGAAGTTGAGGAGGAAATTGGTCGGTTGAAAAACAACAAAGCCGCTGGTGTTGACCAACTCCCAAGCGAGCTATTGAAATACAGCGGCGAAGCACTGGCCAGAGCGCTGCACTGGGTAATTACCAAGATTTGGGAGGAGGAATGTTTACCGGAGGATTGGATGGAGAGAATAGTGTGTCCCATCTATAAAAAGGGCGACAAGCTGGATTGCTGCAATTATCGTGCGATCACGCTACTGAGCGCTGCCTACAAGTTGCTCTCCCAAATACTATGCCACCGCTTGTCACCAATTGCAAAGGAGTTCGTGGGGCAATACCAAGCGGGATTCATGGGTGTCCGCTCTACTACGGACCAGATTTTTGCGATTCAGCAAGTGCTGCAAAATGTCGCGAATACAACATGCCCACACATCATCTTTTCGTCGATTTCAAAACAGCGTATGATACAATCGATCGAGACCAGCTATGGCAAATCATGCACGAATATGGATTTCCGGAAAAACTGACGTAATTGATCAAAGCAACGATGGATCGAGTGATGTGTGTCGTCCGAGTATCAGGGACGCTCTCGAGTCCCTGCGAATATCGGAGATGGTTACGGCAAGGTGATGGATTGTCGTGTTTGTTGTTTAACATTGCACTGGAGGATGTGATTCGACGAGCTGGGATAGACACGAGTGGCACGATCTTTAGGAAGTCTGTCCAACTATTTGGCTTCGCCGAGGACGTTGATATCGTAGCACGTAACTTTGAGACGATGGCGGAAACGTACATCAGACCCAAGGCTGAAGCTGGTAGGATTGTGATTAATGCGTTGAATACAAAATACATGAAGGGAAGAGGCTCACGAGAAGACAATGTTAGCCTCCTAGCACGAGTTCAGATCGACGGTGATGAAATCGAGGTAGTAGACGAATTCGTGTATCTGGGCTCATTGGTGACCGCCGATAACGACACCAGCAGAGAAATAAAAGGCGCATTATGGTTGGCAATCGTGTCTACTTTCGACTCCGAAGTACGGTAAGATCGAACAAAGTTCGTCGAACCACAAAGCTGACCATCTACAAGAAATTAATTAGACCGGTAGTTCTCTACGGCCACGAAACATGGACATTGCTAGTGGAGGACCAACGCGCCCTTGGAGTCTTTGAACGGAAGGTGCTGCGTACCATCTACGGTGGAGTGCAGATGGAAGACGGATCGTGGAGGAGGCGAATGAACCACGAATTGCACCAGTTGCTGGGTGAGCCACCCATCGTACACATCGCAAAAATCGGTCGACTACGATGGGCTGGGCATGTCGTAAGAATGTCGGACGACAGCCTTGTAAAAATGGTTCTCGAAAACGAACCGACAGGTACAAGAAGAAGAGGCGCGGTGGATCGATGAAGTAGAAGACGACCTGCGGACCCTCCGCAGACAGCGAGGCTGGCGAGTGACAGCCATGGACCGAATAGAATGGAGACAATTTCTGTGTACAGCAGAGGCCACGCCGGCCTTAGTCTGATTGGTAGGGTTAGTAAGAAGCAGACTTCCAAACTGTATTGATGAACTGGTAGTGTTTGGTTTTTCATTCAACCTGGCCTATTATTATATTGTTCTCGTTTAATGTTTTTGGAATGTTTTGAGATTCTGATTCTTGTTTTTTAAGTAGTTTTAGTGTTTTAAGAGTACGTTTTTTATGTGCTTTATTACTGTGTTATTTGTTTTCGATGCCCTTTATTATTTTTTAAGCTAATGCTTCTTGTTCTTCAAATATTTCTATTACGAAGCACATCATCGCACGAGTCGCGGAAATCTGTTCTATGGACAGTCGTGGCGCTTCGGTTTATGTTATTTATGCTAAATTTGTGATGAAAGTTAACTTCACAAAAACATGCAAAAACAATTTGGCTAGTTTAGTTGTACATTTGTGCAATTTAATCTAACTTTTTTGTAATATAATTGTTTAGTGTTTCTTAATTATGGCGTGTTTGTTCACGGTTGACATGGTCTTTTCAAATTACATTGTATACATTTAGCAAAAATAGTTATCTGTATCTAAAAAAAACTAAAAATATTTAAGAAACGTCGAATGTCAACAACATTAGTTAGATATGATTTTTTTTGTAATATTGGACGTCGCATGACCGTTTCTGCATTTTTGTAATAAGCCTAGTTTAGCTATACCAGTAAACAAGCCTTTCAGCAGCCTAATTAAGCTATGCCAGTATTATGACAAAATAGTATTGTTTTGGTCAATTCCTTTTGTGATCGAACATTATTTGAAACGGTTCAATTGCTAGCATGATGACGTATTAGAAAAAGCTGAAACATAACCGACCAATCATCAAAGTACAGAAAACCCTTTTAATTTAAACCCATAGTTTTGCCGGAAGTCTTATATATTAAAATGATTAACTATGTCTCATATCACCTAAATAATGTTTCAAAAGCTCTACTATTTCCACTCCGCTATTTTTATTCTATATAAGTTTTCTAATAAGTCTGAAACCACCGGAACAAGAACATAATAATTTGTCTTATTAATGCAAAAATGCATATAACCAAACATATCATGATATTTGGGTTGTTATAAAAATACAAGTCAAACAATTTTTATAACCATCCTAACCATGACCTACCTAAAAACTGGACTAAAATTTATAATTTGGTTTCACATGCTGAATAAGACTTGTGTTTATGAGTATTGCATTGTCAAATCAAGTGCATCAAAGCATCAATCAGTTTTCATGTTCATCAAATCCAGAATGTAAGTGTTTTTGTTTATTTGTAAGTTGGATTTTTAACACGGAGACTCATGGAATAAAACTGAACATAAATTTCCGAACGCTATAAGAAAATACGAAAAAGAACTTCTACAATTTTCCTGTTTGGTGAGGTGTTAGGCTTTTTTCCAGAGATACCAATACGACAGACAAACAGATTTCGCTGTGTTACGATTTTAAGGAAACACTACCGCCGTCTGTTGAAAACATTATAATAGGTTATAAGCTAAAAAGACGGCATTGATGTGTAAATGTCAAAAACTACACAAAATAACATGGCGTAGCAGGTGCCAGTTCTATATTAAACAGACATTTAGCTTGTTTAGTAAATGAATGTTCGCAAAATAATTTATACGTGTTATATGTGTTTTTCTGTGCCGTGAGTTTTTAGACGAAGAATGTTGTTGAATTCTTCGTGAAGGTTTGAAGACCGGTTTAAAACTCCACAAAAAGTAATTCTACTCTAAACTACGTTACATCTTTTTATTACTAGGTCACATTGAGGAAGCAGTTTATCCAGTACTCACCTATCATTTGCTGAACCGGCTGGTTTCAGACTTCTGAACGCTTTTAACCACTTTGTCTTCATTGAGGAAGAACTAGAAGAAGACATTTTACGTTCACCGCGAGGTGAACCAGGATCTATTCTACCCAAAAACAACTCTTTCTGTAACGAGAAGAAACGGTTGGAACGGAAAGAGAGAAGAAAAGGAAGATTTGAAAACAACGTTTTAACTACTTCTAAGTAAACTATAAAAGATTAGATATAAGTTACCATATGATATGTATTATAGTGTTTTGATGTGATCTATTCTAAGACTAAGTAGAAGCTACAGTTTCTAGTATTCTATTTCTTCTGATGCTAGTTTTCCTCTAGAGTTATAGGGTAGGAAGACGAATGAATTGAGAAATTCTCAACTATACCAATTCAGTAGATCTATATGCTAGGACTATTCTCCATATTTTACTGTTTGTTTAATGAAGTGGTTGCACTATGAGCACACAAATAGTATCTGATTGCCTTAACCAAATTACAATCAAATCACACTCTCTATTTGGCTACAAAAGTTTGTTTATTTGTTTTAGAAAATTCATTTATGGATAAACACTTTTTTTCAATAGGGGGCACCTGCAGTGAATATTTGAAAATAGTGTTAAAAAAACGTCTTGGTGATTATGGTGATAATGTAATATGTTTGCCAACATATCCACGAGTCAAAATTTGTGATTTTAGCGTAAAATCCAAGAAAATTTTCCGACCAGTGTCATTCGGTGATCTTGAGAAAGCAATCAAGAAATACGAGTTGTAGTATAGAGTGTAGAGACGTTGAACGGGTTTCTTCCAATTAAATTGTGAGCAATCCTTACTTTTGAGTTTCAACGGTGTGGAATGTGAGAATAAAATTTCACACGGCAATATTTCCCATCAACTGAGATCTGACAACATTTCTTATCGTTGCCTCAAAAGCAAAACAAAAAGTAGAGTGCTCTGCATCGTTGTGTTGCTGGGTATGAAAAATAGATCAGTACGACAATTTGGAACAAATAAATATAAAAATAAATGTATAAACCCAATCGAGAAATACTGGGCCATCATGAAGGCAAATCTTTGCAAACCCCTAAGGTGTCAAACAACGAACATGATAAGGAGCTAAAATAATTAAAACTGCCGAAACAAGTTGACTCCACCGTTACCTGAAATCTAGTGAAGCAAATGTGCTGGCATTTGGGTATGGCATTTGAAGGTTCAAAAAGTAATGATGTTGAAACATAATCATAATGTTCTGCTTTATTCTCTTGAAGTATGAAGCCTATCGATCTTAAACAGAATTTCTGGAGACCATTTTTGTGTTGTCTACATTTTTCGAGTACGGTCTTTACTTATTTATACAAAAATCTCTGATCACTTCTTCCTTCGAAATGACATTGGATCGAACTAGTCAGTTGATGGGCTAGATAGGTAGTCGCCAGTTCTTGCAGACTCCCTGGCGTAACAAACGAGCCTCAGTTTCAATCTCACAGTATTAAGTTAAGTTAAGTTGGTAGTTTAAATTGCAAATTCAAGCGAAGAATAAATAACCATAAAATCACAAGTATTGTTTAGGAAGTAAAATCTACCTCAAGGAATATAATTACCAACAGATAATTTTGAATAACTTTGATCAAGACATCATTTGTATTCCTTTGTAACAAAATAGCTCTGAGAGATGGAACGTATCTTAGTTCTCAGTGGCATTACATCAGAAACAGTGTATATGACTGATTCGTGTATGTGGGGTTCTTGCAAACGTAAAAATAGGTTATCTTCCAGATAAATCTGTTAAGTTTACATAGTCCATGCCTATTTGCTGAGCATTTTGCTGGAAAACAACAGTTCGCCAGTTATTGATTGAGAGCTTTCGATGGAAACAAAATGGAAGTGGTGTGTCCAAAAAACATATTCTTAGTCTAGACTATTTGGGACAACTTGTAAACTGAATAATTACACGCAATGGAATCCACAAGTTTAGGTATGTTTTCATTAGGTTTTACAAGCTCAAAAGACAGTTTTTTTGTAAATTGAAATTAATGGAGCACATTTTTAACGACGTTTGGGTAAAAACCTATATCGATGGTGAAACTCATATTTTTGTCACAGTTTATTTTCCACCAGATCAAGCTTGCAAGTCAACGTATGAAATCTTCTTTCAAGCAGCAGAAGAAATCGTATCAACCTTTCCCCGAATTTAAAGTTCATATCTATGGTGATTTCAATCAACGCAATTCAGATTTTATTCCCGATTTCGAAAATGAGAGTATTCTACTTCCAGTCGTTGGGGACAATGAAACTTTGCAATTTATTTTTTGAGAAAATGGCATTTTTAGGACTAAACCAAATAAATCATGTCAAAAATTTACAAAACTGTTACTTAGATTTTTTATTAACAAACACACATGAAGATTTCTGCGTTAGTGAATCTCTCTCCTTTATGGAAAAATGAAGCTTTTCACACAGCAATCGAGTATTCTGTGTTTGTGCGTAAGAACCACAACTCCAACGACTGTGATTACGAGGATATATTTGATTACAAGAAAGCTAATTATGACAACATTAAGTTCAAACTGAGTAGAGCGAATTGGCAATCCATTTTAAAGGATCAAGAAAATCTTGAAAGTGCAGTAGAGGTCTATTATAAATTATTGATGGAAATAATTCAAGAGGAAGTTCCACTCACGAGGAGACGACGAAATTATTGCTCTAAAAATCCAATTTGGTTCAACAAGCATATAATTAATTTAAAAAATCGGAAGCAGAAGGCTCACAAAATCTACAGAAAACAAAATAATCAAATTAATTTGGAAAAATATTTGAATATTTGCGACCAACTTAATTTAGCTATTTCTTCTGCACAAACTGAGTATAACATAAAAACTGAAAAAGAAATTAAGTCATGTCCAAAAACTTCTTCACTTACGTCAAGACCAAGTTAAAATCGTGTAGCTTTCCCTCAAAAATGACTTTGGATGAAAAAGAAGGAGATAATTCAGAGGATATCTGTAACTCTCTTTGCAACATTTTCCAAGAAACATATTGTAAATTTTCTGACAAAGACCGTGACTTTGAATACTTTTCATACTTTCCTGATTTTTCAAGTAATGTAGGTATCAGTCAAATTAATGTGCAAGATATTTTGAAAGGTTTAAAAGATTTAGACGCAAGTAAAGGTTCAGGACCAGATGGAATCCCACCAGTATTTATGAAAAATTTAGCAACTGAACTCACATCCCCCTTATTCTGGCTGTTCAATATGTCACTTGAATCGGGAAAATTTCCAAATGAATGGAAAAAGTCTTTTTAGTACCCATCTACAAATCAGGTAAAAAATCAGATATCAGAATTACCGTGGGATTGCCATTATCTCGTGTATTCCTAAACTTTTCGAATCAATTATTAACAAAAATATGTTTAGTCAAATGAAGCATATAGTGACGACTGCACAGCACGGTTTTTCAAAGGCCGTTCAACTACTACAAACCTATTAGAATTTGTAAATTATTCAGTAACTGCAATGGACAGTGGTAATCACGTAGAAGCTCTTTACACCGACTTCAGCAAAGCGTTTGATAGAATTGATATTCCTATGTTGATTTTCAAGCTTGAAAAAATTGGAATTGATATGAGACTCCTCAAATGGATTGAATCGTACTTAACTGACCGCCAGCAAATAGTACGATTCAATGAGAAAACTTCAAATACAATCCATGTCACCTCGGGAGTTCCCCAAGGCTCTCATTTAGGTCCTCTTCTTTTCATTTTATATGTTAACGATATTTCATTAATTTTAAAAAATCTCAAAGTTCTTATCGATGCCGATGACATGAAGCTATTCTTAGAAGTCAGTAATGAAGATGATATGTATGTTTTTCAGAATGAAATACAAGTTTTTCATAAGTGGTGTTGTAAAAGTCTATTAAAACTAAATGTTAAAAAATGTAATCACATAACTTACAGCAGAAAACATAGTACACCTAGTGTTGCAATTGTATTAGGTAATCAACATGTTGAAAAATGTGATCGAATAAGAGATTTAGGAATTATTTTAGACTCTAAATTAACATTTGTGGATCACTACAACACAATAGTTCATAAAGCAAGCAATATGTTAAATTTTATAAAACGTTTCAGCTATCATTTTCAAGATCCTTATACAATTAAAACACTTTATATTGCATATGTAAGGTCTATATTAGAATATTGTAGCGTTGTTTGGTCACCTTATATGAAAAAACATCAAGAACGAATAGAGTCAGTCCAAAAGCAGTTTTTATTATATGCCCTACGTAAGTTAGGATGGACGGTGTTCCCTCTTCCATCATATGGAGCACGTTGCATGCTTATCAACATTCAAACCTTGAAAGATCGTCGGGAATATGCTATGGTTTCATTCGTAAATGACATCATTTCGCAACGTATTGACTCAAGTGATATATTATCAAAATTAAATTTTTATGCTCCTACTCGACAATTACACAACAGAAATTTATTCGTGTTGGACCGTCATCGTACAAACTATGCTAAATTTGGACCGCTAAATCAGATAAAAGCCGCGTACAATCAGCATTGTGAAATGATTGATCTAAATATGCCTAAGAAAATATTAAAAAAATATTTCCAAAATCTGCGAAATCATAGAATGTAAGCTAAAATGTAAATGATATTATGTAGTCTACTTGTGATTGACGAATGAATAAATAAATATGCAATAAAGGGCGATACGGTCAAAATTTGGTCAATATCAACTTGACGTATTTCTTTCAATTTTGCATTTAAAACCTGAACACCCCTCATTTTGAAGGTGTGTGTGTGTAGAATGTTGCTCTATTTTGATTTTGGAATTCACTCTTCAGTTGTGCAAAATACCGTCCAAGCAAGAAGAGCAGCGTATCAAAATTTTGCTCGCGCATCGCGAAAATCCGAGCTACTCGCACGCAAAGTT